>JAKVQR010000159.1:0-149895 GCA_030462915.1 Petasospora meyerae | reverse complement strand
AAGGGGGTGACACAAAAGACTAAGCGGGGTTACCTGCCGCCAGTAGGCTGAGCGTGTATTTGCCAGCAGGGAGTCAAAAGTTGGAAGCATATAAATGTTTATTGACAGCTGGAGGTCCCTTTAGACTATTATCTTTCTGAAGCGCCCTACTTATATATTCAGCAGTATACCCGTAACCCTTGATCAGCTCAACTTCTTAACAATCACTTTCAAATCGGGCATCGTATGTACCAGCGGTTCCATTCTATCTCCAACCGCCTCGAGACGACGTTGTATTCTTTCTGCCACTTCGGCATGATAATCCATGATCTCCTTGCGTCCTGTTAGAAGGCTCTTTACGTGGTATTCTTGTCTCTCCCGTGTGTTGTAGTCCAGAGACTCCACCACTACGTGTCTGAGCCGACAATGACGTAAGGATCCCAATATCCGAAATAGCTCCCTGTTCATGAAACCAGGGTAGAACGTATTAGTGATCCGTATCCCTTCGATGTCCACTCTGTTGAAGACGAAAGATCTGTTATCGAATCGAAAGCCTCTCTTCAAGACGAAGACACCCCTTAGGCAGTTGCTCTCTACATGCGGGATCACGGAGTCACCCTTGTGACGGCGGTTCCAATTAGCATACAGGAAGACCCCCATACAACCAGGAAACACTTTGCAGAAGTCTGTGCCCATCAGCGCCTTCATGCCATGGCTTGGAACCATCGAGTACACACGGGGCTACATGATACAAGGAGTGACAGAGTAGAAGTTAGGACACCCACGAGCCGGAGTGTGCCATTCGGGACAGTGTGCGCTCGAGGTCATCAGTTGGACAACGACAACGGACGCTCTGAACCTCTCCATTCTCCCGTTTGTCCAGTCATCTCTCCTCTTAGGTCTCTTATGGTTGTGTGTGAGGTGCATTCTGAGGTTTGTTACGTGGCCGAATATCAGCTTCCTCATTACTGTATGTGGCACGCCGCTCAATATGATGTGTGAGAAGTGGAGGATGCACACCATCTCGAACTGTGAGAGACGTCTGTCAATGTGTGGATCTTGTGACTTGTGGGTAGTTGGCTTCCTGAAATACCAATCGCTGTTACACTGGAGGGATCTGATGTTGCTGAACTCGAACGTTGTGGCGACTCTTGCGTTGTTCAGTCGTGTGGTCTCGGACTTTGGATCTAGGTATCTGCCACGTGTCCAAGTAAGCGTCTTATTTGCATCTCTTTCTTCATCGTTCTAATCGATATTCACAAGTTCAACCAGTGGAACCTCGTGTGTGTAGTGGATCACCCAGTTTGTGAGTTTGGGGCAATCCAGGTTGCTTATTAGCGGTCTTTGTGGGAGTTTGGCTGTGTAGATGATGGAAAGGTCAGTTAAGTTGGGGAACTTCAGATCTCTCAAAACGGCGATATTCTCAACTCTGAGAGCTTTCACCTCACTGATATCGATACTATTCAATTCATCCAATGACTTGATAGTCCTACACGGCTCCTCAATGATCTGTGGTGCCTGCTCTTCAAAGAAGTCCATCATCATTCTTGGGAATCCTGACTTGGGGAAACTTGTAGGGTATCCAATATGCCATTTACAAATTGACTTTTTGTCTAACAGCTTGGTGACATCATGGTAGTTCTCCTAATCATCAAAGGCATCACACCTGATGAACACAAATGTCAAAGGATCCAACCTCTATGCATACAGTGTCTAGGAGTTAAAAGGGATACCCTGCTTAATCTCCTTCTTGAGATTCTTCACGTACTTCAAACTCTCACTGTATCCGATTTCTATCAGCTTGATCATGAAGGGCTGTACCTTGGAGGAATCATAGACATCACTCTCCTAGATCTGAGAGTATGAATGGAACTTGTCTGTAAACTCATTTGACAGAAACACCCTCTTGACGTTATCTAGATTGGGGAAGAACAAGGGTGGTAATCTGTGATCTGTAATTAGCAACGCCTTGGATTGGAGCTCCGGAAATGCCTGGAGGATATTCCAGATGGAATAACTGTCCATGTGTTCTAAGATCATACTGAGTATCTCCCATGGTAGACAGTGGAGTATAGTTTGTGGGCTTTGTTGGTTTGGTTTCTACGACATTACTGATCTGTGGTGTAACTTTCAGGCTCCCTGGCTTTCAGCGATCTACAGAGGATTGTAGAAGTATCAAGTTCAATGTGGGATCTCTCCTACTTATGTATAAATTTTGGACAGAAAGTTGGGATTTTGAGTCTTAAGATCTCGGCTCGGAGCGTCAAGTGCTCATAACCACTTACTCCCCCTACACATTATCTCCGCTTACCTCCGAGATTAATTGGTTCAGGCCGTTTTTTTTTTTGGTCTATCATTCTACGTCTTGGTGCTCTAGTCTACACATGTATCAAACAGCTAGCTACTTCTTGATCTCTACCATCATATCGACGGGCATCGATTGTGTCCGGTCTGATCCAAATATCTTTTTATGGTGATACCAGATTCTCTTCTTCATAAGTCGAAAGCCCGATTTCAATTGTTGCAACTCCTCTTCTGTCTTGAAGTCCAGAGACTCCTCCGCTATAAGCCGGACGCGGAAATGGCGGAAAGAAGCGCATGGTACCTCCAAAATGCGCTAAGATACTCTATGACCCCACAACCTCCAATCGCGTACACCTTCAATATCCAATCTGTGCATAACGTCAATCTCGTACTTGGGCCGGTTGTTCAATTCCCTCATCAGTCTAAGGTGATCGCTTTGTGCTCGCGGAATCACGACATCCCCCTCATAAAGACGATTCCAGTTGGCATAGAGGATCATCACCTTATAACCGTGAGCCACGATGTAGAAGTTAGTTTTCATCAACTCTTGCAACCCCCAGTATGGCACCAAAGAGTAAATCCGGGTCTACACGATAGACGATGTGGCACAGTATAAGTTCACGTGATCGAGACCCGGGTGCCATTCCGGACAGCGCGCCTCCGCAGTCATCAGTTGAATCACGGCAACAGATGCGATCACTCTGTCCAGTCTCCTCTGTATATACTCCGATGGTCTTCGGTGGTCGTGTGTGATGTGCATTCGTAAGTTCGTGACATGGGCGAATCTGAGTTTGTTCATCTGCACAGTGGACAGTCCGCTCAACAACACGTGTGAGAAGTGTAGCATGCACACCATCTCGAACTGCGAGAGGCTGTCTGTGGAGAGAGTTGGGTCTTGCAATGTATGAGTGGTGGGTTTCCGGAAATATCGTTCTCTGTTGCATTTTATTGATCGGATGTTGCTGAACTCCAACGTTGTGGCGACTCGTGCCTTGTTGAGTCGTGTGGTCTCCGGTACTACAGGGACTCTCCACTAGTACTGTCCTAGCCACGTGTGGACCTTATTGGCGTCCCTCTCCTCATCGTTCTAATCGATACTCACAAGCTCAACTAATGGAACCTCGTGTGTGTAGTGGATCGCCCAGTTGGTCAGTTTTGGACAGTTCAAGTTGCTGATGAGTGGTCGTTGTGGAAGTTTCGCTGTATAGATGATCGAGAGGTCTTGTAGGTTGGGGAACGTCAAGTCTTTAAGCACAGCAATGTTTTCCACTCTGAGAGCCCTAACTTCATCAATATTGATATTATTCAATTCTTCAAATGTCTTGACGGTGTTACATGGCATCTCGATAGTCTGAGGTGCCTTCTCTTCAAAGAAGTCCATCATCAAGCGTGGAAACCCAGAGTTGGGGAAGCTTGTAGGATACCCTATGTGCCATTTACAGCTCGACTTCTTATCCAATAGCTTAGTGAAATCATGGTAATTCTCCTAATCATCAAAGGCATCACATCTGATAAACATGAAGGTCAATGAATCCAATCTCTATGCATATAACGTCTAGGAGTTGAAAGGTACACCCTTCCTGATGTCCCTACTGAGATCCCTGAAATACTTCAAGCTCTCACTGTATCCAATCTCAATCAATCTGATCATGCAGGTTTGAAGCTTGGTAGAGTCATATACATTGTCCTCCTAGATCTGGGAGAAAGAATGGAACTTGTCGGTAAACTCGTTTGACAGAAACACCCTCTTGACATCATCCAAACCTGGGAAGAACAATGGTGGTAATCTGTGGTCTGTTATCAATAATGCTCTAGATTGAAACTCCGGAAATGCCTGGAGGAAACTCCAGATGGAATAACTGTCCATGTGTTCTAAGATCATACTGAGTATCTCCCATGGTAAACAGTGGAGTATAGTTTGTGGGCTTTGTTGGGTAGAATTGTACGACATCCTGGATCTGGTGTACTTTAAGTTTGAAATACAAATTTCTGATATTAATATGCGCATTAATCAAATCCTTTGAGGAGATCTCTCTTCTTTATATAGATCTTGGACAGAAAGTTGGGATCTTAAAATCTCGGCTGTAACATCTCGGATCTTGGTGACTGTAGTGTAGGGCAGCCTCGCAGTTGCCACGACAACGCGCTTCGCATCTGAGAACTGAGAACTCACAAGTGCGCATAACCTCTCACTCACCACATAGAAAACACTGGTAACTCCGCTTATATCCGAGAACAATTAAAACCCATACAACACCGCAGATTCCTCATAGAGGTATAAAAGAGGCAGCAGGAGCTTCCAGAGCTGCAACGGTAGAATTTGAGTCAAAGCAGTAATATACATAGATGATTTCCTTTTGTTTTCCCTCTGATCCATGTAGTAGATTCAGATCTCTTGACTCATGAAGTATACCGCTTCCACTCTATTCTCTACCACTATCGCTACTACAACTACTACATTAATGATATCAAGGGCATTACATTATAGCACAGCAAATTGAATACCCAAGCAGAACTGATCATTTACCAATCTCATCAATCGATTCCTTCACGGCTGGGTCTCTATCGTCGTCTTTCTACCAGTCCGAATGTTCACGGTTGACGAGGGATGACACTTCGAACCATCTAGAATCTGGCAAATCACCTCACGCAAAAGCATCAAGTAGGACTCAACAAGATGTCTGTTCATGGCAGCATCCAAAGCTGACACACAGATCTCATCATATTTTCTTGCAAGGTCACCATAGCGGAAAGTTGGTGCGTTGAATCCGATCTTCTCAGGAGCATAGGAGTCGAGGACGTTCACCAATTTCTTCCCAGGCATATTCGCAGCTGATACTGCCTCTGTCGCCAAGCAAAGAAGACCATAGTCCCTTTCAATTGCCACAACCTTGTCCATCATGGTGAGTCTGGTGTCCTCATCAATCTCCTTGAGGCGGTCAAACTTGGCATATTCGTCACCCATATCGGTGGGAGAGGGTATCTGTAAATCGTGTCTGTCCATGATTATGAATATCGATGATGTATGACGCTGTTGAAAGCTGATTATTTGCAAATATAGTTGCATGTAGAAAAGTGTAAACAAACAAAGAGGGTGACACGCAACACACCTAACTCAAAGCGGGGTCATCTAGAGGCAGATATTAGAGGTAGCTTAATGACGTTAAATACTGGAATGATTGAACGCTCTCAATGTAGACTACTTCTATCCGTATAAGGCGCCCTGTTCATTCATCCAAAAATACACATATTATTATCATCAGCTCCACTTCTTGATATATACTTTCATATCAGGAGTTGAGTGTACCAGTCTTTCTGAGTCTCTATTAGACGCCTCGAGATGGTCCCGTGCCTTCTTCATCGTTCTGTCCTGATACTTCTCGATTCTTGTCTTTGCCCCTTGTAGATTTGTTAACTGCTGTTGTAGTCTCTCTTCTGTGTGGTAGTCTATGTTCTCCACCACCACCTGTCTGATACGGCAATGGCAAAACACTCCAAGGTTCGAAACCAGACGGAAGGACGTTTCACTTCCCCAAAACGCATACCTCATTCGAATCCCGTCGATATCTATTCTGTTGAAGATTCTCGGTGTGGGTCTGTCACCTGATAACATAAGTGGGAAGAAGATTCTTGAAAGAGAACTAGTTGCATATGGGATAAGAGCATCTTCTCTATACTGACGGTTCCAATTGGCATACAAGAAGACACCCGTAGAACCATGAAGCACTGTGTAGAAATTGGTCTTCATCACAGCCGCAAGTCCATAGCTTGGAACCATCGAGTACACTCGGGGCTGCACGATACAGGGTGTGGCTAAGTAGTTGTTAACATCATCATGGGCCAGACGGTGCCAGACGGGACAATGAGCTTCCGCAGTCATCAGCTGGATAACGGCAACTGAAGAGATTAATCTGTCCAGTCTTCCTAAAGACTTTGGAGATCTTCTTCGGTGGTGTCTGTCCATCCTTCTTATAAGTTCCTCTGAAGCTCTTGCTGCATGGTGTTTGTCCGTTCTCCACAGTCTTGTCAGCGGTCTTCTGTGAGACCTGTCCATTTCTCTCACTGTTTCTGGGGATCTTTTGTGGTTGTGTGTGATGTGCATTCTGAGGTTCGTTACATGTTCAAACCTCAGCTTGTTCATGTGTATCTCAGATATTCCGCTCAACAACACGTGTGAAAAGTGGAGGATACACACCATCTCAAACTACGACATACTGTAAGCTGAGAGGGTTGGATCTTGCAACCTATGAGTAGTTGGTTTTCTGAAGTATCTTTCTCTGTTACACTGGAGGGATCTGATGTTGCTGAACTCGAACGTAGTGGCCAATCGTGCGTTGTTCAGTCGTGTGGTCTCAGACTGAAGCCTAGGATTCCACTGAGGTTTCCAAGATAGCGTCTTATTGGCGTCTTTTTCTTCATCGTTCTAATCGATGCTGATCAACTCAACTAATGGAACTTCGTGTGTATAGTGGATTACCCAGTTGGTCAGGTTTGGACAATCCAAGTTGCTGATGAGCGGTCTTGTTGGAAGTTTCGCTGTATAGATGATGGAGAGGTCCTGTAGATTGGGGAACTTCAAGTCTTTAAGCTCGGAAATGTTTTCCAGTCTGAGAGCTTTCACCTCACTGATATCGATACTATTCAATTCATCCAATGACTTGATAGTCCTACACGGCTCCTCAATGATTTGGTGCGCCTTTTCCTCGAAGAAGTCCATCATCATTCTTGGGAATCCTGACTTGGGGAAACTTGTAGGGTATCCAATATACCATTTACAAATTGACTTTTTGTCTAACAGCTTGGTGACATCATGGTAGTTCTCCTAATCATCAAAGGCATCGCATCTGATAAACATGAAGGTCAAAGAATCCAGTCTCTAGGCATACAGTGTCTGGGAGTTGAAAGGTACACCCTTCTTAATCTCCTTCTTGAGATTCTTCACGTACTTCAAACTCTCACTGTATCCAATCTCAATGAGTTTGATGACGAAGGGTTGTACCTTGGAAGAATCATAGACATCACTCTCCTAGATCTGAGAGTATGAATGGAACTTGTCTGTAAACTCATTTGACAGAAACACTCTCTTGACGTTCTCTATATTAGGGAAGAACAAAGGCGGTAATCTATGATCTGTAATCAGTAACGTCTTGGATTGGAACTCAGGATATGCCTGAAGAAAACTCAAGATGGAGTAGCTGTCCATGTGCTCTAAAACTGAGCTGAGTATCTCCCATGGAAGCCACTGGAGTATGGTTTGTGTGCTCTGGTGGTCTTGTTTGTAGCAGTAGGACATTCTGGATCTCTAGTATGACTTTAAAGTTCTCTGGCTTGCAACAACACCACAGAGGTTTGTGGAAGTCTCAAGATTCATGTGGGATCTCTCCTTTTTATACATAGATCTTGGACAGAAAAGCTGGGATCTTAAGATCTCGGCTGTAACATCTCGGATCTTGCACACTGGTGACTGTAGCTTAGGGCAGCCGCGCGGTTGCTACGACAACGCCCTAATTCTGAGAGATTACGAGCTTATTTGTAACCACTCTGTTCATTCTAGAATCTACGGCGAGATTTCTAGCATTCAGCAATTTGTTGAGTAAAGAAGAGTGGATCAAAGCATATAATCGTAGCACGGAGACTTATCTTTGGTCATATTCTCGACCAACTCCCCGCAAACACAGTTTTCTTTAAGTCCTTCCCAAAACGAAAATCGCCTTCATAAGTGATGATCAGTACTAGATCATTGTGAGGTGAGCTTCATGAGTTGCTGTATGTATCAAAATATCATTCATCATGAGTCTACCGGCTAATCAACGATCCTCAATTTGATGTCTGGCATAGAGTGTATCAGTCTGTCAGGATCTCCCAAGCGATTCCTAAAGTGAGATTCTACCTCTCGCATCCTTCTCACATGGCATATCTCGATTCTCTTCAGGGAAGCCTAAAAGTTTGACTTCAGACGTTGTAGCTGCTCCTCGGTATGGTAGTCCAAAGACTTCACCACCACGGGTCTGATACGAAAGTGACAAAATGACCCACATGAAATGCTGGTATCACGGGCCGTACCTCCATCCATGGTACACGTGAGCTCTCGCACACCTTCAATGTCCAGTCTATGGTAGAACATGGGCTCCCATCTCCACGAATACGAATAGATGTTTGCAAAGATGTAACCGCACGAGGCATATGGTATGACTTTATCGGTGCTGTACAACCGGTTCCAATTGGCATACAGGAAAGCACTCATACACCCAGGGTAGGCTTTGAAGAAAGTCGGGCTGTACCTCAGCAATTTCTATAGTCCTCGTGATGGGACCATCGAATAGATTCTGGGCTATGCCACTACTGGATTTCTCACGTCTCTGGTAAGCACAGAATCCGAAGTCTTCCATGTGGGAAACATGGCCTCTGATGTCATGAGCTGCACAACAGCAACAGACGCGTCCACTCTGTCCATTCTTTCCAGATTCCAAGGAGCTCTTCGACTGTGGTTGTGTGTGATGTGCATTCTGAGGTTCGTTACATGTTCAAACCTCAGCTTGTTCATGTGTATCTCAGATAGTCCGCTCAACAACACGTGTGAGAAGTGTAGGATACATACCATCTCAAACTGCGACACACTGGAAATTGAAAGAGCTGAGTCTCTTGGAGCGTATGAGTAGTTGGTTTTCTGAAGTATTCATCTCTGTTACATTGAAGCGATCTGATGTTGCTGAATTCGAACGTGGTGGCGACCCGTGCGTTGTTGAGTCGAGTGGTCTCTGACTGAAGCCTAGGAATCCACCGGGGTTTCCATGATAGCGTCTTATTAGCGTCTCGCTCTTCATCGTTCTGATTGATACTCACAAGCTCAACTAATGGAACCTCATGTGTATAGTGGATCACCCAGTTGGTCAGTTTTGGACAATCCAAGTTGCTTATTAGCGGTCTTGTTGGAAGTTTGGCTGTATAGATGATGGAGAGGTCGGTTAAGTTGGGGAACTTCAGATCTCTCAAAACGGTAATATTCTCAACTCTGAGAGCTTTCACCTCACTGATATCAATACTATTCAATTCTTCCAATGACTTGATAGTCCTACACGGCTCCTCAATGATTTGGTGTGCCTTCTCCTCAAAGAAATCCATCATCAATCTTGGAAATCCAGATTGAGGGAAGCTTGTAGGGTATCCAATATGCCATTTGCAGCTCGCCTTTTTATCCAATAGCTTAGTGATATCATGGTAATTCTCCTAATCATCAAAGGCATCACATCTGATGAACACGAAGGTCAGAGAATCCAATCTTTGGGCATATAACGTCTTAGGGTTGAAAGGTACACCTTTCTTAATCTCCTTCTTGAGATTCTTCGCGTACTTCAAACTCTCACTGTATCCGATTTCTATCAGCTTGATCATGAAGGGCTGTACTTTGGTGGAATCATATATCTCACTCTCTTCAATCTGAGAGTATGAATGGAACTTGTTCGTAAACTCATTTGACAGAAACACCCTCTTGACGTTATCTAGATTGGGGAAGAACAAGGGTGGTAATCTATGATCTGTAACTAGCAATGTCTTGGATTGGAGCTCCGGCAATGCCTGGAGGAAATTCCAGATGGAATAACTGTCCATGTGTTCTAAGATCATACTGAGTATCTCCCATGGTAAATAGTGGAGTATAGTTTGTGGGCTCTCGTGGTTAGACTAAAGAGACATTTTTTAATCGGATCTGGTGTACTTTGAAATACGAATGTTTGATATCAATCTGCTCATTTCTCAAAACATTCTTTGAGGAGATCTCTCTTATTTATAGATGAATCTTGGACAGAAAAGTTGGGATCTAAAGACCTCGGTTGGCTCTAACATCTCAGATCTTTGAGAACATCAAGTGCTCATAACGTGCTCATAACCATTCACACTTCCACTGGTAACTCCGCTTACCTCCGAGAACAAATCACAAGCAAACAACACATACAGTAGCGAGGAGATTGGATAAAAGCATCAACACATATGAGACTGGTTCTCTTTCCCAATATATAGGGGAGAAAGTGGTGCCTAGGCCTAGTTTCTTTCCTTGAAGAACCACCTGAGAGCTGTTCTTAGCTCAGTTTATACTATACATTGACGTGAGTTTGTAACATCTAATTAGCAAATTTATACTGAGTAAAGAAGTAAATCAAAGCCTATAACGGTAGTATGGTGACTTGTCTCCCATCTTGAACAGCTCCTCGTCACTCACGTCGTCCCATTTACCTTCCATCAACTCCTTCTCTCTCTTCATGTTGATTCTCTTGTACAGAACAACGTTCATCAAGCAGCAAGTGATACCCATAACGGCAAACCCAAGCTCCAATGAATGGCCCAATGTGTACTTCCCCGGTTTGTAGAAATTCGAGGCAAATGCACCACCAATGTTACCAAACCCAATGTCAAATGCCATTCCCACGGCCCTTTTCTTAGAGTTGGCCAAGTTGTTGGAGATCCAGGAAATTGAACCTGGGAATGCAGCATACAACCCACAAACGGCAATGAAGACACCTGCGTAGATCACACCAGGGACATCCAATTCTTGTCCACAGATAGCCATGACAAATCCGATTATGATTCCGATGAAGTCAATTGTCAATGGGAATGAACGGTTGCTGATATGGTCAGAGATGAATGCCTGCACCACAGAGACAATAGAAGCAGCAACGTAGATAGGAATCGTAAGAAGTTGTGCCTTGGAGGAAGTGTAACCAAGTCCTTGAACCACGGATGGCAGGAACAATGAAATGCCGTAAGTTGGGGTGACAATTCCCAAGTTGAGCAAAGTGTAACTGTACGCCTGCCAGTCCTTCCCAACTTGGATCAAGGCCTCTTTCAAAGTCACATCGTGGTCATCACCAAACTTGGAGAAATCAGGAAGTCTTCTCTTGGATGTAGTGATCTTCTCCTGGTCAATGTTCTCTGTAGTAGTTGAATGTTCTGGTGCACCATCGGATGCAATTCTCCATAGCACATAGGCGCGTTCCCTCTCTGTTAAGAACTTGGCAGATCCTGGATAATCAGGCATCAACCAGAAGGCAGCAACGGCAACAACCACTGTAGCCAGCCCTTCCAAGATAAAGATCCATCTCCATCCTTCATACCCACCAACACCAGACATTTTGGCAATGGCAAAGGCCAACAACCCTGAAAAGGCACCTGCAAGGGAAGCTGCTGCGTAGAAAAGTGCCTGTCTGGACTGCATCTCCTTTCTTGTGTAGTACATTGTCAATCCAAAAGACATGCCTGGGTATAACCCTGCTTCGAAAATTCCTAACAGCAAACGGGTTGCAAAGAGGCCACCAAATCCCTTTACAACACCCATACATGTCATGATGATACCCCAAATGACCATGATCGTAGGTAGAAACACAGAGGGACGTCCAATCCTCTTGAGCAGCATGTTTGAAGGGATCTCAAAGAACGAATACGTGATGAAGAAGATGGTCAAACAAATGTTATACTGGTTGGTGGATAGGTTCAAATCATCAAGAAGACCTTCAATCTTGGCGTTACCAATGGCACCTCTATCCAAATAGGCAAGGAGGTACAACACTGCACAGATGGGGATGAGATGTTTGTCGATCTTCGCAAGGACTGCCTTCTCATCGAGGTCAGAAAAGTCATCTGCTGTGTATGTGGTGCTTGTGTTTGAAACTTTGGATTCAATGAATGTGGAGTTATCGCCGGTGTCGTCGGTTCTTGCTGTGGAGACACGTTCGATGATGTTTGTTTTCTTCAGGTCATCATCGTCTTGAGTGAGTGCGTAGACTTCGTAATCAACCATGTTGTGATTGTTTTATGGTGGTTTGTTGTTATCAATATCGTAGGGTTTGGTGGTTTTGAGATGCACGGGGCAGCTTTCTTTGTTTATATATCTACGACCCCTGCAAAGTGGGGTAAACATGGTGGCAATCTCCAATCTGATGTCATATCAATCGTATTATCCCGACTCCCGAGGGACTCATCAGTCTGATACAGTTATCAGGCACGGCTGATTGCGAATTTTTGAGTCCCTGAAATCAGTGCATATTTTCGTTTTTTCGTAAATGTATGGGGTGATACATTTGCCGTGGCAAATTGGCAAATTGGCACAACCACTGATTGGCGTTTTCCTGCAGCTCGGACTCCTTAGACCTGTCAGATAAGAGATAAGTGGTAAGTCTCATGTGTTTAGTGAAATTTGCGAGATGCGAATTACGCCACACGTGGTTATCGTTGTCATCATCATCATATACACAAACTGGGTCTGGGACTTTTGCGCAACGTAATGAAACACGTGTGATTGGCGAAAGCACTACGTCATATACATGTAGTTCTTCCGAAATGTCCAGTCGGGTTA
This sequence comes from Petasospora meyerae, assembly GCA_030462915.1. Lineage (NCBI taxonomy): Eukaryota > Fungi > Ascomycota > Saccharomycetes > Phaffomycetales > Wickerhamomycetaceae > Petasospora > Petasospora meyerae. The sequence continues at coordinate 137,267 of JAKVQR010000159.1, read as the reverse complement.
TATAGTTTGTACAGCATAAGGAGTCATGTACTGTTATTCCATTTGCAACTTATTGTGACAATTCATGACGCTACGGAAAAATTACCACAATGACTACTAGTGGCGTTTCTATATGTCATTAGTAAGATCAGTCTTCACATTCCATCTGAATATATAACAACGTGCGCTACTATAACCGTGAAGGCTTATACCCCGCTTTCGCATCGAGAACACTTACTGCTTATCATTCTGATTTTCCGAAAATGAAAACTAGGGGGGTTCATGTGTCAGGTTTGAATCATGATTCATGAAATTCCAAGATGACTCCAAGAAGGCTGCGCAGCTTGACTCTTGGACCCCCGCACGCAGATAAGGTATCTAGAATGCGATATGACGTCATTCCCGAAGACCCCATTTTCGAAGCCGCATCGAGATCTGGTGCTCGAGGCTTTGGCGTACGCCCTAAGTGAGATTATAGTAGTACATAGAAGTCATGATAGAACCAGTCGGCAAGTGAAACAACAACAATTTTCACTGAACAGTATATGCCTTCAAAAAGCTAACTGTGCTGGTGGCGCGAGCGCTCTTACCCGCAACTTTCATGGCGAGTAGTTCTCGATGACTGCTGAAAACGTAGGTAAGCGTTGTTTCCCCTTAGGTAACAGTTTGAACACATTTGACTCCTAGGAAACTGTGCTCCTTTCAGGATTATCAGAGCATTTGACTGAATGTCATTATGTAGTGTATGGGAGTAGCTGAATAAGAGATTACAAGGGCTTGGTTAAACCCTATCTCTTCATCGCATCTCCTGTAGTAGAGATACGACTTCCATGGGAGATCTCCAAACATGTAGTATAATACTGGAGTTAGTAAAGGCGGTAAAAAAAAAACTCAAAAACACATATCCATGACGTACTTACCGCTGACCTCCTGGGACAAGAATCCACGACAACCAACACATATGTTCCAACGATGGTCATAGAATCCAAACAAGACTAACACACAGAGGTTGTCACAAGTAAAGTGGCAATAGAACTCTGGAAGCAAGATGAGGATGACCATCATGGTGGTGAGGTTTGTAGCGCCCAACTCAAACAGAACAGACAGCCGCCGCCCCCGGAGACCCACAAAGCCCAAGCAAGACTAACACAAGGAGTATGAAACACCCGAAGCTTGACATGGAACCAGGAAGGGCAGTTCCAGAGGCTTTAACTGTTCACAGAGTGGGTGTAGTTGAATCTATATTGTGGTGAAGGAAGATTGTAAAGAAAGAAGGATGTGGGTTTTATACTTCCGCGCCCTGTCACGATGCCACAATACTGCGTTTAATGTTTACTTTTTTTTAGGCCTACAGTCCTATAAAACCTGAGATTATCACAGAGATTGCATCTTGCTTCTTGCTTCTTGCTTCATCTATTTTCATATTTCATATCGATGATCCTCATAACAATATAGAAAACAAATTTCTCTCCTACATTGGCTCTGGCTTTACAATCACTCATTCTTGATATTCTCCTATATCACCATACTCCTTCACCACCATGAATTCCCACAGGCCGTAGTTCTTTTAATCAGTTATCAAGCTTCGTGCATGGCTGGAGATAAGGGAATCTTGCCATCATCCATTCCTAGCTATCAATACGTCCCTACTCATGAACAAGACCAACGTTGCTATCCTCCATTAACGTCTCAAGGGGACCTTCTGAGACGTATTCGGGACCATAAGCGTGTAACTCTCCTGTGAACACCATTGTGAGATTCAGTGCGTGAGCCTCGTGACACGCAAACATCCCAGCGTCATAATCTTTAGGACTCATTTCATTACGACTTCCACTAGGTGCAATGTATAATTCTTTAAACTTGGTGATTCCGTAGTCGTACTAGTTGTTGACACCCAATTCCTTTACGCAGTTGACAAAGTTCTCCAGCGCTTGTAACACATCATCGTTTGCGGTGGTTGGTGGGAGTGTTGAGAGTAGTGTCAGGGCGGTGATTACTATTGATGTTGTGAAAGGTTTCATTGGTCTCTGAACAATGAGATGTAATTGTCTGTCATGAGGAGAGGACCTTACGGGTGTATAAAGTAGTGAGTACCTTTTTCCGAGTTACCTGAGTCACCATATAGAACGTGTCATCAATACCATTCAAATATTACGTCATGTGTGTCCTTATCAGCCGTACATCTACTACTATCAATAATCACTATCACTACGAACTACCTTGGATATTGTACTTGTCATATTGTGTAGTAGTACGCCGTGTTCACTATAAAAGGTTTGATTGAGAACAGTACGCTGGCTATATCTCAAAATAGTTTTCTCTTGGTCACGTTATATGACGTCATTTAATTACCACACCGTTTTCTTATCGGTGCGGTTGATCAATGAGTAGCAAATCTGGAGTCTCACTCTGTGCAGAAGATGACCTATGATATAGAACGGTGAGTTTAAATGATTTACGATGAGATGTGAGACGTGTGTTATTTTATTGGAGTACAGAACTGAGTACACCAGTCTCCATTAACCAATAACCATATGAGGGGAGCGTAACCTCAAACAAGGTCCATAAATCTGCCAATTATTCGCGGGCACAGTGGCTGCGGCTGCGGCTTACTAATGCTCTCCCCCGCAACCGGCCGGCGACCGGTGGGTAGCTAGAAATTACTAGAAAACCTTTATATATAACGTGGGTGTTTCCTTATATATCACCATAAGCAAAGTCAATTGAATGATATATCTTTTATCGTCATAATATCGATATTGAACAGGAATTACAGTTACACAATATGCCACAAATCACCGCACACCAATGGATTCTGCAAAACTACGCCAACTTTGACGAACCTGTCAATCTCAACTATGACAGTGAGGACGCCACTTTCAAGCTGATCACCAAAGTATACGACACTGATGATCCGGAATTGTTGAGAGAGGATGAACTTCTTGTCAAGACCATCTACCTATCCAACGATCCAGCACAGAAAGGTTGGTTCACTCCTTTCAAGTCTTATGTCCCACCAAAGCCATTGGGAAGTGTTGCGCCTGCTCAGGGAATTGCACAGGTTGTCAAGTCCAGCTGTGATGAGTTCCAGGAAGGTGATTATGTGACTTCGAGAGACATAGGCTGGTCCACTTATAACGTCATCAAGGTCACCAAGTTGGTGAAGAAGTTGAGTACGTCTGGTAACTTGCCATTGGTCAAGTATCTCTCCGCGTTTGGATCCACAACTTTGACCGCATATTTCACCGCATTTAAGCACTCTGGTATCAGTAAGGACGAAGAAGATAAGGTCTGGTTGATCACTGGTGCTGCAGGTGCTGCCGGTTCCTCGCTGGTCCAAATCGTCTCGAGATTGTTCAAGCCAAAGAAGATCATCGCGGTCGCTGGAGGTGAGAAGAAATGCAAGTGGGTTGAGTCGTTGGGTAACAAGCCAGGAGTCATCACATGTTTGGACTACAAGTCTGACAGTTACAAGAGCGACTTCAAGAAGGCGTTGGGAGATGATGAGATCCACTGCTTTGTTGATCATGTTGGTGGATGGCTGTTGGAACACGCACTGGACTACATGGCTGACTTCGGTAAGGTCGTGCAAGTCGGTGCTATTGCTAACTACAACAACCCAATGTTGACTTTCAAGTCGTACCCTGCCGTTGTTTTCAAGAGACTCACGATCCAAGGTATGCTTGTGCTTGATGATATTCCAAATTGGGGGACTGCCTTCAAGGATCTCGAGAAGTGGTTTGGCTCTGGTGAGTTGGACATCACGCAGTTCAAGGAGACAGTGGTTGAGGCTAAGGGTGAGGACTTCAAGAAGGTCCCTGAGTTGTGGACAGGTCTCTTCACTGGTTCCAACGAGGGAAAATACATCACTCAGGTTGCAGATATCTGAACTGATCAAAAGTTTTAAGTCGGTGTGACACATTGATTTTCTGTGTGGGATCTTGGATCTTGCTGAGGGGTTATACGGATCTGGAATCACTGAAACCTCAACCAATAAGTCTGGAAACTCATGTATTGTTGAGTACTATGTAAGGAATTGATGGAGATTGTGTAAGCTGTTGTAACGTTCTCAGTTATTTTCCCCTCACACTGTATCTCCCCCAGCCTCTAGCGTGCCCCCTCCCGAAATGCCTTTGATGAGGTCTCTTGAGCCCTCGAGAGTCTCAGTTAAGTTGACAGTTGTGGGGTATCCCCAAGCTCTTGTATTGATAACAGTTATCAGTATATTCAGGTGCTTCAATTTTGGTATGCTGAAACGTACCGGCCCCCTTTCCCGGGTCCCAAATATCTGCCAAATTCTTGTAGGAACCGAGGCTACCTAGTGCCGGTGTATGATACTAGCTACTCTTTCCCCGCAAACTGCGAAAGCTGGATATAATAAGTTGTGCGATATTTTTTCCCCTATATATCCCTTCAAACTAATATGTTCAACTGATATATTACATCTCAAGCTTCGAGCTGACATATTAACACAGTACATTTTTACAACCCAATATTCAAGTATGTCTCAAATCACCGCACACCAATGGATTTTGCAGAACTACGCAACGTTCAACGAACCCGTCAACCTCCACTACGACACCAAAGATACCACTTTCAAACTCATTTCCAAAGTTTACAACACTGAAGATCCTCAATTGTTACAAAAGGATGAAATCTTGGTAAGAACTATTTATCTCTCCAATGACCCGGCACAGAAAGGTTGGTTCACGCCATATAAGTCATATGTCCCACCCAAGCCATTGGGGAGTGTTGCGCCTGCTTAGGCCGTTGCCGAAGTCATTGAGTCCAACAGTGAGAAGTTCCAAAAGGGTGATTATGTCACTTCGAGGGATATTGGATGGTCTACGTATAATGTCATTGCGGTGACTGATACGGTGGGGAAGTTGAGTGCTCGTGGGCTACCTTTGGTGAAGTATCTTTCAGCTTTTGGAGGTACCACGTTGACGGCATATTTCACTGTTTTCAGTTACTCGGGCATTGGAAGAGAAGAAGAAGGGAAAGTCTGGTTGATCACCGGTGCTGCTGGAGCTGCTGGTTCCTCGTTGGTCCAGATCGTGTCGAGACTATTCAAGCCGAAGAAGATCATCGCAGTTGCCGGCAGTGAGAAGAAATGCCAATGGGTTGAATCCCTGGGGAACAAGCCGGGTGTCATCACTTGCTTGAATTACAAATCCAAGAGTTACAAGAGAGATTTCCAGAAAGCTTTGGGCGACGATGAGATACACTGCTTCGTTGATCATGTTGGTGGATGGCTCTTGGAACACGCCTTGAGTCACATGGCTGATTTCGGTAAGGTTGTACAAGTGGGTGCCATTGCTAACTACAACGATCCGATGTCTACGTTCTAGTCATACCCGGCTGTTGTTACTAAGAGGCTCACGATTCAAGGTATGATTGTGTTGGATCACACTGCTGAGTTTGGCATTGCGTTTAAAGATCTTGAGAAGTGGTTTGGTTCTGGTGAGTTGGACATCAAGCAGTTCAAGGAGACGGTGGTCCAGGCCAAAGGTGATGATTTCAAAAAGGTTCCTGAGTTGTGGACTGGACTGTTCACGGGATCCAATGAGGGCAAATACATTACCCAGGTTGGAGATCTATATGGTGTGTCTGCTCGATTGTGATATTGTTTTCTGTCCGGGATCTGAGATCTCGCTGAGGGGTTTAACGGATCGGTGATACCTCAAACAGTATTTATGAGAACTTATGTATTTCTGAGATCTATATAAGAAGTGGAAGATTTCCCAGATCTTGTAATTCTCTCTCTTCCTCTACCCTCACACTCTGTACATTCTCTCAGCTTTTAGTAGTCTCACATATAAAGCCCCTTGACACTCAACCCTCAACTCTTATCTACACTAAAACGGTATCTATATCAGCTAGTTTTCCAATGACAGGTCCATCTTTCCCAATCTGCATCTCTTCTGCTCTCCAGATCCCACGTCTCCCCGTGGAGATCATCGTCAAGATCCTGATGGAGTTGGACGCCTACTCTTTAAGACTTTGTCTGATGGAACTTCCCTACATCCAGCGCCAAACCGTAGTTATCTCCAACCTCGAGTATACTCCTGGCCATAAAGACTCCACCCATTTCTTCTCTGAAGCTGATGGATTCAATGCTCCCGTGTCGTTTTTGGACTATAACCCTAGAGTCCACAGAGGTGTTTTGAAACTGTATGAGAATGGCGACTTGGGGACAACGTTTGCATTGGAAGGTTTCAATAGTACAGATGATGGGCTTTTCCACTCCAAGTTCCCATACTTAACCACTCAGGACTCCTTTATAGTTCTCTATTGCAAGAACGCCAACGTCGGTGTGAACGACCACGTTTGGAAAGAGGTGGTGAAGTGGAATAGGATGTTCACCAAGAGGGATGTGAAGTTCCACATAGAGATGAACAACGGGGGGAAACAGGACTTGAGACAGGTGAGAATGTCCTCTTCTGGATACTTCAATTCTTCTTCTCCTTGGATGTTTTCAAAGACATTGGTGAAGGCCAGGTTGGAGTTGTGTGGCGCCTTGGAAGATCTTGTGTTCCCAGCTACTAAGTACCTCACGTTGAGGTTCTGTGACGGTAATGGGACTGAGGTGAACACTTTCAGAAACATCTCCCTGAGAAACGACATAAAGGAGCTGAACATCGTCTATGGAAGCCAGCCGTTGATTGTTCAGAACATCCAGTTCACGCTGATGCAGTACAAGGCATTGGATGGGAGAGGTGTCGCTAGAGAAGTAGAAGACGACAACAGTGTCCTGAGTCTCACGCAGCAGGACTCTCTAGTTTCTCATAAAGATGAGCTGATATGGTTTGGAAACACCAACAAAGTGGACTTCACTGCCTTGACGAGAAACAGGGACAAGAAATTTGCACACGTCTCCATCGTTGGTGGATGTGACGACACCATCAAGGACGCTGATCTCTCCCAATGTGTCTCCCTGAATTGGAACAGAACACTCTACACTTTCTACGATAGAACCGTTGTGTTTGTGGATGCTCCCAAGTTGCAGAGATTGACGTACCAATGGAGAACAGGTGACTATTTGCCCATCTACCTCACCAAAGACGACTACTTGTTGTCTGGTCCGTCCTCTGTTGACCATGACACTCTCTTCGTCCAGGTTATAGTGCAGCATAGTGGAAGTCGTATGGTGTTTGCGACCAGCCGTTAATACGATTGGAAATAAACGAGTTATCTATTTTCACATCCAGGACAGTTGTGTAGTGTCTCGTGGATGAAGACGTCGCAATCGATGCAGAAGTCCTCCAGGCACGTCTTGCATCTGTATCGTGAGCTTGAGTGTAGTTTGTTGCTCTTTGATACACCGACCCCACTCACGGGGAATGGCGAATGGCATGCAAAGCACTCCGTGGAGGTGTATTCTTCACTCAACTCCACTTCCTCGAAGTTGTCCAATGGGATCAAGTGGTGGTACGAACGAGCCAGGTGTGTGGACAGGATAAGCATCATGTTGCAACATGGACATATCGTCGGTAAGGCACAGCATTTGGACTTGCAATTCGGACAGATGTACCCACCGTATGTCAATTTGGAGTGACACGAGCAGAATGAAGGTGTGTCTTCTGACTTTCTCGAAGGGAATCCCATCTTCACCAGTGTGAATGACTTGGAGATCTTGTTCACGGGCAGGGGAACAACAGCGTCCATCAACAGGTCTTTGAAATGGTGTTCGTTCATGATCACTTTGTACGAGGTGGCATCGTTGAAGTTGGTCTTTGCACAGATCTCCTTACATATCGAGACTTGTGCTGACAGTCCAATGATCTTCACACGCACGTTGTCCTCCACCAGTGAGTTGATTGTCTTGTGGATGTCACCAGGGTCCAATGTGAACAACGAGCCATAAACGATCAGCACTTCTCGCGTACAGTGAGACGCCACGTGTAGAAGCAATCCTCGGCTCATCTCCAGAGCGTTCTGTAGTGACGGATCTCCCTTTGGTTCCATCTTCTTGACGTTCTTCAAGGCATCGAGATGGTCCTGTGGGTTCCCACTGACTTGTGATACCAACGTTGCGATACCGTTACGCATCACGATGATACCCAACTGCGAGATCGGGTTCTGGTCGAAAAACTCTGTAACGAAACTCATCGCATTGGTCACTGTCAACGAGTGTCTGTTTGGTCTCAGATCCTTCTCGAGCATCGCTGAACTGAGATCAAGCACAAGGATCAAATGACGGATGATACCTCTTTGGAAAGGCGTCACGTTCTTCATGATCCTCTTCTTCTTCATCTCCATCAGACCATTGACGATCCCCGCGAGTGAGCCACCTTCATCCTCCTTCACGATATCCCACGATCTCTGGTACTCGTCTTCCCAGGCATAACCTCCATTCTGTCCTGCAAGTTCACCTTTACGTTTGGCGGACTTCTTCTTCTTCTTTCTCTGGGACTCGTCGGCGTTGTTGTTGTTGTTGTTCCGCGATCTCTTGTGCACCTGGATGTCGTCGTCGCTGTCGTATTCCTCTGAGCTCTCCATTGTGTGGTGGTTTGCGGTAATAATATTGGTAGTTAATGGCCCAAATATAAGTGAAGAAGAGAGTTGTCGTTGAAGTTGAAATGGGTCTCTTCCTCGGTGCTATAAAACGGGTTCGCGAACTCTCTCTCCCTCCATGAACTTTTTATTTGCCGCGAAAATGGACATCGATTGCCACTCATATTAAACTTCGCTCTTTCTTGGAACCTCATCAACACCAACAAACAAGCAACAGAATCACACCCTAGTAAAGGAGGACAACATGGGTGTCCACTCACTATGGCAGATTCTGGAACCGTCTTCCCGTCCAGTTCGGCTCGAATCGCTCAGCAGAAGGAGACTCGCGGTGGATGCCTCCATTTGGATCTATCAGTTCCTCAAGGCGATGCGTACCTCTCGTGGCGAGGCTTTGAAATCGTCGCACGTGGTGGGGTTCTTCAGAAGAATATGCAAGTTGTTGTTCTTTGGGATCCAGCCTGTTTTCGTGTTTGATGGTGGAGCCCCGGCGTTGAAGAGAGAGGTCATCAGAAAGAGGAAAGAGAGAAGGCTGGGGAAGAGGGAAGACGCAAGCAAGACTGCACAGAAGCTGTTGGCTTTACAACTACAACAACAACAGCAGCAGCAATAGTCCGATACGGTCACATCAGAAGACGACAAAGTGGAGGAGAAGAAACCTTCAAACAACGAACTCACAACGCTCAATCACCACGACGAGTACAACTTACCCCACATTGATGGCTTCCATCACAGCAAGGACGACGAACGTATCATCTCCACCGAAGAGTACAACGAAGCCATGGAGCAGATGCAGGACGAACTTGACGGAATCGACTTGAACACCATTGACCCCGCTTCCCCGGAGTTTGATGCCCTCCCATTGACCACCCAGTACATGGTCCTCTCACAGTTACGTCTCAAGTCCCGTTTGAGAATGGGGTACACGAAGGAGCAATTGGAGAATATCTTCCCTGAAAGTATGGACTTCTCGAAATTCCAGATCCAGATGGTGCAGAAGAGAAACTACTTCACCCAAAGATTGATGAACATGTCCGGGATGGGTGGTGCAGTTGATATGGCCAATTCTGAAGAGACGAGGAGAATCGCAAGTGAGCGTGGTAAGGCGTACAAGATCCAAAAGACAGAAGGTGGATGGGCCTTATCTCTGGATGACAAATCAGGTACTTCTCAGGCGAATCCGATTGATTTGGACTTGGAGTTGCAAAGGGAAAGAGGTGAACTGGTCCCGTCAAGGTCATCGATGAAGAAGAAAGCTCATGAGAGTGAAGATGAAGACGACGACGATGATGATGTTGAATGGGAGGACGTTGATCTGAGTTCCAAGGAGAAGAAAAGAGTCAACTAGAGTATCAGTAATCTTCCTCTTCCTCCGATGTATGACTCAACAAACGAGAGTGGTGCAAAGGCCTTCAATTTCAGTCCTTCTAAGAAGAAAGTCAGACAGATGGAATCTCTGAATGAAGACGACGATGACGACTTTGGAGCAGAGGAAGATCAGATCAGATAGATGGAGGAACTGGAATTGATGGAGGCCATCAAGAAGTCCAAGCAAGATCTCATCAAGCAATAGGAGTTGGAAAAACAGCTGAACGATGCGAAGAAAGCCGAATAGAACGATGGTGATGAAGATGACGATGAAGACGTTGTCTTTGAAGATCTTCCATTTGACTTTGCTACTACGAAGACCACCAAACCCGCAGCTTCCACTAGTACTCAATCAGCACCACCTCCACCAGTAATATCGAGCTCTCTGTTCTCCAAGGCACCCAAACCGGTGGTACAACCAACTCCAAAAGACTTGAACAATAACTGTAACAAGAACAACGAGACACAATTGAGATTGGAGATGGATCATCTTCTACATCTCGACTCTTCCAAGTCGTCACTGTTGAAACCAAAACAACAAGAGAAGAACAACTCAGAAGAGATCAAAGAGATTGAAACCATTGAGGATATGAAACCGAAAGAAGCCGAAACACCCACATGGTTCTAGAACAAGTTTGTGAATCCATACGAGGCCAAAGTACAGGAACAGAATCTGAAGAAGAAAGATGAGTCTTTGGGGTTGGTTTCATGGAGTGAAGCACAGGAGATAATACATGAATCAGATAATGACAAAGCTGTGGATGATGATGAAGTTCAGATTGTGGAACCTGATGTGAATGAACCAACAGTGGAAACAACCAACGACGTACCAAAAGATGAAGAAACAGGGGAGTCACAAGATATCCCAGAACCATTGGACTATGAGTTCTATGAATCCGAAGAAGAACAACTCACCGAACAGATGGAGAAGGAGGAACTTTCACACCTGGACTTCCAAAAGCAGTTGAACCCACAATCTCAAATGAACTATCAGTCTTTGCAAAGGCAACAACAAAGAGAACTGAGAGATGCAGATGAAGTCACTGTGGCGATGGTTCGTGAAGTTCAAGAGCTATTAGCCAGATTTGGTATCCCCTATATCACGGCACCGATGGAGGCAGAAGCACAATGTGCAGAGTTGTTACAATTGGGACTTGTTGATGGGATTATCACTGATGATTCTGATGTTTTCCTGTTTGGTGGAGATCGTGTTTATAGGAACATGTTCCATGAAAAGCACTATGTGGAGTTCTACAGTGGGAAAGAGTTGGAAAAACAGGGGCTTACGAGATAGAAGTTGATTGAGTTGGCACACCTGTTGGGGAGTGATTACACAGAGGGGCTTAAGAGTGTTGGGCCTGTGAATGCGATGGAGATCCTGGCCAATTTTGGGGATTTGGAGAAGTTTAGAGATTGGTTTATGGAGGGACAGTTTGATTTGGAGAAACAGAAAAAGGAGAACTCGTGGGAAAGGGGTTTGAGAAAGAAGTTGGTGAAGAACGATGTGATTTTGGATAAGAGTTTCCCCGATAAGAGAATCGATCAAGCATACCTTGCAGCGGAGGTGGATCACGATAAGACGGAGTTTGTGTGGGGTACTCCAGACTTGGACCGGTTGAGACAGTTCTTGATGACTACAGTTGGATGGTCATAGGAAAGAGTTGATGAAGTTCTTGTGCCGTTGATTCGAGATCTGAACAAGAAGAAAAGAGAAGGCACATAGGCCACTTTAAACGAGTTCTACGACGTGGAGTCGATGGTTGGTGTGAAGAGAAAGATGGGAAACACAAAGAGACTGAACGATGCGAGAGCCAAGATTAGAAAGACGAAGAAATGACGGACAATAAAGAATAAATGGGGTGAACTGTATGATTGTTGTAGGAGTCCGGTGTTTGAAGAGTACCCCCGGCATCTCGGGGATGCACGATCTATTGGTTACCCGGTGTCTCACCATATCGGCCCGGGGCCGGGATATGAGCAGCAAGATAAAAAAAAAAATTGATATGACGGGAAATTTTGTAAGGAAGCAAACTCTCTCTCTCTCTTCTACATCCATATCGTTTCTGTCGAATATTCAAGCTCCAGAGATGTCAATTGATTACAAATACGTCGGATATCACTACAACGGACCTCTTGAGATCCTCCAAGCCACTGTGGATCCAACCAAACTCTCTGAGACTGAGATTTTGGTGAAGGTCTCCGCTGCTGCTTTGAACCCAGTGGATCTGATCCTTCACAACACACACAAGTACGCCAAGTTCTTCTCCAAGACAGATGCCGGTTTTGGCCGTGACTTCTCAGGAGTGGTGGAGGCTGTTGGTTCCAGCGTTTCTAAGTTCAACACTGGTGATAAGGTCTCTGGTGTGTATGAGAGTGGTACTTTCCAAGTGCCAGGTACCGTGTCTGAGTACTTGGTTGTGGACACCGCTAAGAACCACAACGTTGGTGTTATCCCACAGAACATGAGTATGGAGCAGGCAGCTGCCTTCCCTCTCACTTTCGGTACCGCTTACACTACACTAGTCAACTTCAAGCACCCAAAGGAGTGTGAGAACGTGATGGTCATCGGAGGTGCCACCACTGTTGGTGCTTTTGCTATCCAATTGCTAAAGAAGGTGCACGAGGTGAAGACCGTTGTTTCTGTGAGTTCCGGCAAGTCCTCTGAGAGAGTGAAGAGATACGGTGCTGACATCATTGTGGACTACACCCAGGGTCCAGTGAAGTCCCAGGTGTTGAAGCTCGTTGGTGACATTGGCAAGTTCGACTTGATTGTGGACTGTGTTGGTAACTCTGACTTCTTTGATTGTATGGAGGATGTGTTGAAGCCAAAGAGTGAGAACTCCGGATACGTGACCATTAACGGTTCCGTTGTCGGTGACTACTCCTACTCTGCCTTCCAGTACTTCAAGTGGAGCAACTTCAAACTGTTGTTCTTCCCAAGAAACTGGAACTTCAAGTGGACCATGATCGAGAGCGGCACTTGGTACGAGTACGCCAAGGGTCTGTTTGAGAACGGTGTGTTGGAGGTCCCAGTGGACTCCGTTCACGAGTTTGCCAACTACAAGGACGCCATCTCTGCTCTGGTGGACCACAAGGCACAGGGTAAGGTTGTGATTAAGATGTAAAGAAACTCATAGCAGCCTGGTCAAACCGATGAGCACCCAGAACACAGTCATCAACAGAGGCCAATGCGGTGTTGGTGAGTCTGAAGAAGTTCCCTCTAGTTCTATACCCGGTGTCCCAAGTCATGTTTGGACCCATAACGGCAACGACTCCGGCTTTGAGCAGACTGTAGTTGAACTTTTCTAGTTGCTTGGTGACGTCTTTGGTCTCGGGAAAGTTCACCTTAACGATGTAGAACATCCCTCCGTTGGGCTTCACAGGGGTGATGTACCCTTTCTTGACACTCTCACAGTGTTCAAACACTTCAAACACGGCGTCTCTTCTCTTCTTGTACTCCATCGAGACCTGGAAACACCACTTGAGATACCCCTCGGCACCTCCTCCAAACTTCTGGATGACCTTAACAAACGCCAATTGGGACATCCCACTAGCGGTCTTTGTATAGTTCTTAGCGTATTCATGGACTCTCTGGATCACCTCAGGTCTGGCAACTAAGAACCCGAGTCTTATCCCAGGGAACACCAACTTGCTAAAAGTCTCCATTCGACAAACACGTCCATCCACGTCCAAACTGAGGTATGAACTATTACGCATCACTTGTTCGTAATCTTCAATTGAATCGACATCCATCTGTATGTATCCATCCGGGTCGTCCTCGAATATCAACATGTTGTGCTGTTGACACAGGGAGTAAACTTGTTGGCGTGTCTCCAATGGTTGGGTGAGTCCCGATGGGTTCTGTGTGGGAACGGTGTAGATGAACTTGGGCTTCGGCAGGTGTTTGTACTCCCCCTGGTCCCAGTTGTACAACAACTTAGAGAGTGCCTGTGTATCGATAACTGGACCGTTGGACTCAAACACCAGTGGGAAGGGAACCATGGTGATGCCCATAGATTGGATCGGACCGAAGATAGGAGTGAATGTGTACCCCTCGACGAGCATTGTGTCACCGGGAGAGGCAAAACAGTGGAGAAGCTTAGTCATTGCGTCAGAAGCTCCATTGGTGACGGTGTAGTCGAGTTCAATTGGTGGGGATTGTAACTGTGTAGTAAGCTCTTTGGCAAACTGATACACTTCGTCGTGTCCCTTTGTGAAATTGTACTGGAGATATCTCTGCAAAGTAACGTCTCCAGTGTCGCTTTGTGCAGGGACAGAGACAATTTTGGATTCCTTGGAGGCAAGTGGTGCTGGTTGGATGTGGAAATCGATCTTTGTGATGGGGTAAAGATCGATGTTTGGTAGTCCACTGCCCATGTAAACCGGATCCGGATGGGAGTCCTGTGGTGGATCCGGATAGTGGAACTCGAAGATCTTCTGGTTCTCGTTGTTGTAGAACTGGGAGATGTCGATCATGTTGTGAGTTGGTGGTGGATTGCTGATACACGGATGTGGCTTCTTGATGGTAGGGTGTGGTAGTAGATCTCCTCTGTTTCATACCGTCAACGTCCATCATCATCAGAGTACCCTTTCGTCGGGAACCCAACTCCGATCCTTCTTTTATCAGACTGCATCTGTCTCGGAGTTGAAGCCCAAAGAGGAAGCATCTCCATCCCAGCTGGGATCGTCAACAATTTATACAGTGCTGAGTGGATCGATCAATGTGATAGATGATATTAAATTATCACAAGAGTATCTTCTCTTGAATAACTGCCAGTATCACCCCGACAATCCCCAATATTCATCAAACAATCCGGAACCAAACTCCACCGGACGAAATGTGGAAATCCGGAAGCAAACCTGCGATGATGCCGAGAATAGTATAAATCTTTCCAGAAAACCCGCCTCTTCTCCAGGCTCCTTCTTTCATCAATTGTGAAGACACTAGTTGCATTATCCATCAACAATGTCGATCGCCTACAAATACCTCGGTTACCACTACAACTCATCACTGGAACTCTTCCAGGGAACCGTGGACCCTTCCAAGATCGGGAAGTCCTCCATCCTTGTGAAAGTCGACTGTGCTGCCTTGAACCCTGTGGATTTACTTCTCCAAAACACCGCCAAATACTTCAAATTCTTCACAAGATCCGACTCTGGATTTGGCCGTGACTTCTCTGGTGAAGTCGTCGCTGTTGGTTCTGCAGTGACCAAATTCCACACGGGTGATAAAGTCTCTGGTGTGCTTGAAGGTGGAGTACTCTACAGTCTTCCAGGGTCCGTCACTGAATACTTGGAAGTGGACCTCACAAAGAACAAAAACGTCGGATTGGTCCCCACACAGCTCACTATGGAACAAGCAGCTGCGTTTCCCTTGACTTTCGGTACCGCCTACGTCTCACTCATCAACTTCAAAGATCCAAAGGACTTTGACAATGTGTTGATCTTGGGAGGCGCCACTGCCGTTGGTGCCTTTGCTATCCAGTTGCTCAAGAAAGTGTACAACGTGAAGACTGTTGTCTCGGTGAACTCTGGTAAGTCCTGTGAGAGAGTCAAGAGATACGGTGCTGATATCATTGTGGACTACACCCAGGGTCCAATCAAGTCCCAGATCTTGAAGCTTGTCGGTGACATTGGCAAGTTTGATCTGATTGTGGACTGTGTTGGTAACTCTGACTTCTTTGATTGTATGGAAGATGTGCTGAAGCCAAAGAGTGAGAAGTCCGGATACGCTACAATCTGTGGTCCTAACTTGGGAGATTACTCCTCTTCTTTGTTCCAGATGATCAATTGGACTTTCATCAAGGTGTTGTTGTTCCCTCAATCTTGGAACTTCAAATGGGTTCAGCTTCCAACGTACGCCCCGTGGTACGAGTATGTGAAGGGATTGATTGAGGCTGGTGACATCGAGATCCCAATTGACTCCGTCCATACGCTGGAAAACTTCCAGGACGCTGTGGATGCTCTCAAGGGCCACAAAGCTCAAGGTAAAGTGATCATCAAGATGTGAGTAGTACGCTGTCTATGTGTGTGTATTTTTTTTTCTTTTTTAACTGTTTTTTTTTTTTAAGAATTTACAAACAAGTGCTCCGTAACCCCCAGCCCATACAAAAATTTCCACCATATCACAAAGAGACATCAATCCCATCTCCATCATCGAAATCAAGAGACTCCTCATCATACAAAGTCATCGTCAAGGGAATATGTCTAAGCAGGAAATCTACTCGCCGGAAGGTCTCAGAGTCGACGGAAGACGCTGGAACGAACTACGTCGGTTCGAATGCCGCATCAACACACACGCCAACTCAGCAGATGGTTCGTCATACGTGGAACAAGGTAATTCGAAATGTATCTGTATCGTCCAGGGCCCCATGGAACCTCCAACAAGAGCACAGATGTCCACTACACAAGCCACTCTTTCGATATCCCTAAACGTCACACCGTTCAGTTCCGTCGAGCGTAAGAGAAAGATGCGTAACGAAAGAAGAATCCAAGAGATTGTCACTTCCTTGAAACGTACATTCGAACAGAGCATCATCGTGGAGAAATACCCAAGAACAACCATCGCTATCCAAGTACACGTCCTGTCGCTCGACGGTGGGTTGATGTCGTGTGTCACCAATGCCATAACGTTGGCGTTGATCGATGCCGGTATCGCTATGTATGACTACATCTCCTCTGTGAGTGCAGGTTACTACGATAACACGCCGCTGTTGGACTTGAACGCGTTGGAAGAGCAAGACGTGAGTTTCCTCACCATCGGAGTGGTTGGTAAGAGTGAAAAACTGGCATTGCTAGTACTGGAGAACAAGATCCCTCTGGATAAACTCGAGTCTGTGCTGGCAATCGCCGTTGCTGGAGGACACAGAGTAAGAGACATGATGGACAAAGAGGTGAGAAGACACGGTGAACTAAGACTCTCTAAGCTGGCAAACAGATAATGATAGTAATAATAATACATAAACATTGTTTCTCACTTATCACTCTTCATCATCTTCTTGCCCATAGACAAGAAGCCCTTTGCACTCTTCGCAAGACTGTGTGCACCAGATGAGGTCTCCTGTAGCACGTGTGTAAGCTTGGTGTGGTGCTTCTTGCTGAAGTTACCAGATTCTGAGATGGCCTGTTTCACATGCACAGTCACTGCACTCTTGTACTATTCCATCTGCACCGGTTTGAGAGCCTCTTGGATCCACGCCTCGATCCCTGTCTGGACATTACACTCTTCTTCACGGGCTTCACGGTACTTCTCGATTCTCTTCTGTGGGTTTTCAAGTTGTGCGATGCTCTTCATACTGTATGTGATGGTCTTACGAGCCGGGATGGTCTTGGTGGTCTTCTGTGGATGTGACGACACGGAAGCGGTGAGTTGTTCTTGGAAGTATGGACCCTGGTGTTGTGTCTGTGGAGTGGATGTCTCTGTCCCCGTCTCTGTCTCTGACTTGCTGATCGATCCCTGTCTCACTTCTCTGTCTCTGTATCTGTCTTTGTCTTCCTCTTCTATATCTTTCCCTGGTGGTGGTGAGTCAACAGTCGTATCTGGCTCGTCCTCCTCCTCCACCATCCACGAGGGCTCATCGTCTATCCCTTTCTCTATGATCTCACCGTATGAGTTTCTGGTGTATGAGTCCAACTTCGGTAATGGCGGTGCCGGGGTGTTACCGTTGATGAACTTGTCTCTGAAACTGTCTGTGTCCGGTCTCCAATGTCCCATGTTGATCGATGCCGTGGCTGCCAATGACGGTCTGTTGTTACCACCGGTACTACCAACTTCGGTCGACTCCTGTTCGCTTCTCAACGATTGCAAGTCAGAGTAATTGGACACGCTCTGGTTCGTCAAGCTTGCAGTTCGATCTCCAGTGGTGTTCTCGCTGATCTTGAAAGAGTATTCGCCTGTAGAAAGAGAGCCAGTGGAGTCCCTCGTCTTGTTGATTCTCAGCGGTGGTGTTGCAGACTCGTCATCTCTGTCTTGCATCTCCTCAACTTCCTCGGTGTCATCGTCATCACTCTCCAGCTCTTCATGGACGTCTCTGTTGGTGGTCATCTCATCGGTATAATCGTCAAAGTAGTCATTAGCAGCGGTGTAGAAAGTGGAGTCTCTGTTTCTCAACGGCGAACTCATCTTCTTGGGAGACTTTGAGGGAATATCAGGAACGACATCATTCTCTTCGTCTTCGGTATCATTCTGGAATGAAGACTCCGCGCTCTTACCAAACTGCGGAGAGCTGATCATCTGACTCAAAATCGCATAGTTCTGTAGAAGATCGTTCTGCTGGAGTGGTACGTCTTCGTCGTCATTGCCTTCTGTATCCACTCTCTTTGCCTGTTCGCCCATCTCCACTTCCTAGATACTCGTGTTGTGTTCCAAGTGTGGTGTCTCCACATCAGTGATAACACTTCTATCAGCTTGAGGAGATGGGGTCTTGGATTCAATGTACTCAGGTTCGTCTTCATAGATGTGTAATGTGTCTGTGTCGGAGACTTCCTGGTGGGAGTTGGTTGTGAGGTCCACTACATTCTCTTGTGGTTGTGGTGAGAGTGGAGGAGTGACTTGACGTGTCAATGGCTCATCGTTGAGAGCGAGGTGATTGAACTTCTCGGTGGTTTGTTCTTCCTCTTCCTCTTCTTCTTCACTCTCCTGTATTTGTTGGTTGACATAGCCATTCACGTCCTCATCATCATCGCTATCCAGTTGAGGCTGGAAGTGTGAACCTCCAACAACGTACTCTTCCTCTTCCTCATCGTCGTCATCAAGACCAACACTCTCCCTTGTCACCACGCTCTCATCAATGGTGATATCCTCCGTTGTGTCGGCGTATGCTCCAGGTTGTTCTTCAAACTCATCGTCAAACTCCGGTTCGCTCAACACGTATCCAGTAGTGGGAGTGGTGGTCTATGGGTGTGTAGCTGGGAGGTCATCTTCACTCTCGTCTTCACTGTCTTCTTGTGTTCTGTCTGCCTGTCCAGCACCATTTACAAATCTTGAATATGCATCAGTATCTTCTCTCGATGGTTCTTGCTGTACCACTGATTCAACGTCGTTGTTTGACTGATGAGACAACTCGGCTTCTTCATCGCTGTCGTCCCTGTGATACACATAGTAGTTAGTACTGCATTCCCAAATCAGGATATCTCTACCATACCATTACTCACCAATCCGAACCGTCATAGTTGATTGACGGGATGGCCCACGGATTCTGAGGTCTGTCGTGTTCCGTCATTACGTGTCGTGTTGTGTCTCTGTGTGTTGGTGGTGGGTGAAAGCGCGTATAAAGACGGTGATGTGATACAACAGTAGAATAATCCACGCTCTCCAAAGTCTCTCAGCGCCTGATGATACCCAAATACCCAAGATAAACCTTCAAACGGGGAAAACAGGGCTGTGGTGGGTACCTGTGGAGTGAGGTTGATGATCTCTCTCTGTGCGTGGTATCACAAACGAGTTCGCGATAGTACTTCGTAATTTTTAATGACACCCAAACACCTCATTTTTTCCACCCGGCCCTTTCTTGAAAGACCATGATCAAGTTCTCAACTTCTACTCCACCTATAACTAATTTTGATTATACATTTCATCAATCAGTGATGACAGACGTTCAAATGCAGCCTAAGGAGGTTTTCTACTGCGGAGTGTGCACTTTCCCACCAGAGTACTGCGAGTTCGGCGCCTCTTTCAAGAAGTGTAAGGCATGGCTAGAAGAGAAAGAGCCAGAGTTGTTTGAGAAGCTCTACTCAGAGGACGCCCTGGCCAATGCCACATCCACACTCAGCATCGAGAAGCAGGAGAAGATCGAGAAGGATCTGCAAAAGATGCAGGCCAAGGAAGAAGCGAAGCAAGAAAGAGAGCTGCAGAAGAAGTTGCAATCTAAAGTCATCCTCAAGAGAATCGAAAGAACAAAGAGAAAACATGCCATTGCCATCTCCGGTTTGGAAGTGTTTGACGTCGATATGAAGAAGCTGGCTAAGACGTTCGCATCCAAGTTTGCCACTGGTTGTTCTGTGACTAAGAACGCCGAAAAGAAAGAAGAGATTGTCGTGCAAGGTGACGTTGCTGATGCCATTGAAGAGTACATCACCGGTTTGCTTAGAGAGAAGGGTTTGACCGATATCAAGGTGGAGCAGACGGAGGAGAAAAAGAAGAAGAAGGCTCCCACAGGACCGGTGATCCCTCCTCAGCCAGAACCAAGAGCATGATCACTGCTACTACTGCTACTACTACTACTACTACTAGTTGTGTTTAATGAACGTTTTATATGGTGAAGTACCAATAGTAGAGGCGTACAGATACCCATCAAACGTGTTCGCGGATTAACGTACCCCCGATGATCTCCAGCGGCTCACCTCGGCGGCTGGACATTTCGTTATATTTCGACCTCAATTTCTCCCGAGAAGACGTCAACTTCGGCTGGTGGGAAGGTGAAGATCCCACGCAAACTCGCCAATTCTCTCTCTACAATCCACCCCACCCAGATGAAGATCGAACAGCTGTGTATTGAGCAGCTCTCACAGCGCGCGTTGGGACTGTGGCCGGCCTCTGTGCTCCAACAACAGGATCAGTCCCAGTTTGAGGACACGCCGCTTCTCTCCAACCTCACGACACTCGTACGCGTTGAGTACCAATTGGAACAGCTCATCTACTCTCAGGGTCCCTCTTTCTGTGGTCCACTTGCTTCCGATGACTCCACATTGGCCCAATTGCTCTCCACCATCATACCGCTTGCCCAATCAGCCATGAAGGGTTCCGTCGAGCACCTCTTATCACACGTCACCGCCGCCCACTTGCTTCTCCTCCAGGGAAACAAGCACGAGGAGAGTCTCGCATATCTCCGTTCTGCTCTCGAAGGTGGTGTTGCTTCTCCCAAGGATGTCTACTCACAAGCTCTCCTCTACAAGGGCCACTACCTTCTTTCCCGTGTAGCCGCCGTGCTGGGAGACAAGCAAGGTGAACAGACTGCTCTGGTCAACGGTGTGAACTCATCTGCTACTCTCCCTACCGCTTCCAATGTCACCGCTGCTTACTGGTTGCATCTGCTATACGAAACGCTACATAGTGTCTCCTCCAGTGACGTTACCGCTCTCTTCAAGTATCCAAACTGTGTCGTCTCCTACGCCAAACACGTCGACTCGTTGCGGGATGGTCAACACGACTTGTCCTCTTTCATCACCAACAGATCCCAACAGCTCTTGTCCAAGGCGTCTTTCCCGCGTGCAGATGAGCTGAACAACTACGAGCTCGAGGAATTTGTCGATCTGGTGGCACATTCCAACTACATCCCACTAGACCAACGTACCAAGCTTGTGGAAGCCGCCATCGCCAACACATACCAATCCCACATTGTGCTCAGAGCATACATCACATGTCTCTCCCTCAGGGGCAAACACACAGAGGCAAGAGCAGCTATCGAAGTCTACGCAGAGTACATCAAGGCATACTACGAACAACATGGCCATCGTCACAATGACATCGTGTCCATCTTCACCGTCTTCAGTGGGTTGCTCAACGGACTCATCCACGATTTCAAGAACTCGTACAAGGACATCTCGGTGCTCCCACCGGTAGAGTACCATTACTGGCTGAAATAGTTGGCATACCTCAGATCGATGGTGTTGGAGTTCCACTCGGCCCATCACATCCCATTGCAGTGCACCGATGATAGTACACTTGTCTCCATCCTCACTTCGCATCCGGCAAGCACAACTGAGTTCTCCTCGGTATCCCAACCACTAAGAGTCATCTTGGCCCAAGTCTGGAGAACTTTGGGTAGTGCTTCGTTCCTCTTGCATCACAGTACCCACTCCTTGTACTCCACAGTGGAGAAGGACATCAACACCGCTGTCGAGGACTACACACTCGCTATCCACTTGAACCCTCAACACCACGCAACTCTTTTGGAATACGTCAAGATCCTAGCAGAGTTGAGACGTTTGAAACTCGCATACCGTGTTCTCAGAGTGTTATTGAAGTCTCTCAACAAGGAGTCTCCCCTGTACAACGACGCATGGCATCTATTGGCTCTCATCTTGTCCGTGGAGGAGAACAAAGACGAAGCTTACAAAGTCATCAACTTCATCACAACTGAGTTGAATGACCTTCCACTATCATCGTCTTTGAGTACAAAGCTTAAAGTGTCCATCATACAGATTAAGTTGACACAACTCGCCATCATCGAGGCACTATTCGGTGTTGAATAGACTCTGGACTCACTCTCAGAGTTGTTCAGCATGTTCCATCTTCTGTTCGAATCAGACATCATCTCTTCGCCTGAGATGGCCTTGGCCTCAGACTCCACTGTGGCTTCTAAACATAAAAAGTCGCTCTCGCTTTCTCTCTCACGTACCTTGACAAGATCCAAAGCAACTTCTCCATCCAAGAAATCTGAATCTCAACAACAACAATCCACCATCAACATCAAACCAAACTCCACCATTGCCAAGCGTCTTCTTCAACAGATTTGGATCATCACGGCTACCATCTACAGCAAACTCGATCTCATCGTGGAAGCTGAACAGGCTTTGGTCGAAGCTGAGAACGTCATGGGTCCAACCTCAGATACACACACCTCTCTGGCACTCTTGACTTCCAAATCAAACCCAAAACGCTCACTTAAAGAACTTGAAAAAGCTCTAGTGTTGGACAAAAACTCACTACGTACCATTGTGGCTTTCTCATCGTTGATTCTCTCACACAACTACACAGAAGATGACAACGATGACACCGCTCTTTACATCTCCCAAAAGGATCAACACGCTGCTATTGCAAGATCGAAAGTGCTCTTAGAGATGGCGACAGAGACCGTGCAAGGTGCCCACACAACAGAAGTTTGGTGGCTTCTATCCCAAATCTACAAACACTACAAGGACTCTAGAGAAGTCAAGGCACTCTGGAAGAGCGTCGAGTTGGAAGAGACAAGACCTGTTCGTCCATTCACTTGTGTTGATACAATCTCTATCTGAATAATTATCATCAAAAATGCATGTGACATCTTATTCTAGTATACAGTGGTATTATCAATTAGTAGCTCACTTCTTAAACCCATCATCCTCCTCATCAGAATCGTCTCTTGCATTGGAGAGTTGTCCCAGTGCTGCAAGACGTCTCTGTCTTTCAACAGGTGTCTCCTCATCTTCCTCAGGGTGTCCGTTGTCAGAGCTTCCAAGGGTATCGTAGTTCTTTGTGTCATCATCCTCATCATCATCATCCTCGTCGTCGTCGTCTTCATCATCAGAGTGCTCCTCCTTGATAGGTCTATTACTGAGAGCAAACTTCTGGACTTCACTTGTGTTGGCACCTCCACTTGTCGATCCATGAGGTGAGAAGCTAGTCACAGAGCCATCATTCAATGATCCTGAGCCAACAACAGGAGATCCCTTGGAGGCAGATCTCTTCAATCCAACAACCGAAAGTGCCTTACCGGTAATCTCTGAAATTGTAGTAGCTGTGGTGGATGATCTTGCTCTTTGTGGTGCATCGTCATCTGGACGTTTGTGCTCGTTGATCTTGTATCTTCTCACGATCTCACCGTCGTCATTCTCAATAATCAAAGTACCATTAGCCTTATAAGCAGTGAATCTCTTCTTGTCCTGACTGAGGTTAACGATACGAGACGGTGAGATGACTGAAGCATTTGATGAGGCAGAGGATAATGTTTTCTTCAGTCTCAAGCTCTGGCTCTCGCTAGGGTCATTGACAAGACGAGCCTCATCGATAACTTCTCCATCTTGATCCTCGACAATAATCTTGTTGCCCTGTTGGTACATATTAGATGGCGTTCTTGACAGGTCGTTGTTCAATGGAATAGGCTCGTCGTCTTCGTCATCCTCTCCATCATGTTCATGAATAGCTTGAGGAACTGATGGCTCAGATGTTGGGAATGGTTCAACAAAGGTGTTTGCAGGTGTGATACCAATACGAGGGTAATCGTCTCCTCTGTTATCATTCGGTGACTCTGTAGGCTTGGAGCTGTTTTGACCTCCCAATGCAAATGTGGCAGCTCTTGCTTCTTTCTCCTTCAGCATCTTTTCTCTATCCATTTCTGATGCGTCAGCGTCTTCATTCTCCGTTCTAGATCTCATCAATCCTCTTCTTCTCTTCTTCTTCTTGTCCTTACGTCTAAGCATACCACCAGCAGGTTTCACTGGGACACCTGAAGTTTCAATGGTAGCACTTTGTGACAAGATATCTCCCTCTGCAGAAGTTGCTAAAGAAGGAGCCATTGTGTCGACACGGTGTAAAGAGAACGAACGGCCATTGGCTCTGAGTTCTGGAAGACGTGTAATCCATGCGGATGACTTCTCGTTACCTCCTGTGGTGGTGAAGGACAATGAGATGTTCATGGCACGCAAGTGCTTACCCAAGACTAACACTGCAACGGATGAACCATGAACGATAATGGATGTTATGACCAAGAAGGTGACAACTGGCCAGACAATGGCAATCAAATGGCCATACTTGGAGTCCAAAGGTGGTAATTCCTGTGTAGGTGTAGAGGCGTGAGGGTTAGCAGCAAGTTCCAAATCACTTCTAGCCAAGATGGAGCAGAAAATGGCACCGACTCCAATAGGACCAAAGTGACCACAGAAAAGAGCTTCTCTCCAAGACTTGATATCTGGGATGAAAGGTTTCAAGATCATCACTGCTGGAATTCTTCTGAGGAAGATGACAACGATGGCCAAAACAATCAATCTCCAGACTGAAAGACCCAACTCCGGTGAGTTGAACTGTTCCCAAGGAACGATGGAACCGAAATACACGAAATATGCCAAGTTAAGAAGCAAGTCAATCACCGTGGAGATATGTGACTCGTGTGTCTTCTTAGCGAACCAACCATCCCATGCAAAAGCAGCACCAGCTGCGAAAGACACGAGCAAGTCGTCAACGTTGAGCATGGAGCCAATACCAGCACCAGACAAAGCCATGACGATGTAAAAGGCAAGGAAGGACTCTCTGTCAATCATGTTCTTGGCCTCAGCAAACTTGATGGCGTGTCTACCCAAGTAACCAATGGTAGTACCAATCAGACATCCCAAGACACATTGGTACATGACGGAGACACCTAGCCAGTTCTTCATAATCTCTCTGCCATTACCCCAATGGACAACGAAGTTATAGGAGAGATAGATGAAGGGGAAAGCCATACCATCATTACATCCTGATTCTGCACTCAACAAGTTTCTCAAATGACCAGGAACACGCTCCTGAGCAAACTTACCCTTACCAATGATGGCGGCAGCAAGCACAGGGTCAGTGGCAGTGACACAAGCACTAAGTAAGAGTGCCTCGGCGAAGTTAACGTTTGGCAATACAATCCAGGCAAAAAGACCCACAACGAGCCAACCTGAGGCCATGACTGGAACCAGAAGGAAGAAAACGGATACCCAGTGTTTGAGCATGTACTTCTTCGGCAACTCGACTGCGACGGCAAAGATCTGAATACACAAGACGACTCTGGAAACTTCCAAAGTGATATAGTCTGTGTTTCCCCATTCAGTCGGTGTGAACCATTTGAGACAGTGTGGACCAACGATGAGTCCCACAATGGTTGCGACGGGCGCTTCACCGATGAACAGTTTCTCCTTGACGAAGAGCGATACGAGCGAGAAGACAGCGGCGAATATACCGAGTACTGCGTAGGCGATGTGGGCATCTTCCACTCTGAGATGTTCCCATACGCGGCCCATGATGTTGTTGATGTGGTTTTGAGCTGAGTGGTTGTGTAGTAGTGTGGGCTTTGCTGATAAAGTTGGGCGGCTAAGCGTGTGGTAGAGTGTGGAAAGTGTATGGGGTGGAACGAGAGTGGTAATAGATTTGTGTAGGAGAGGGTGACTTACAAGAGAACCGCCCTTTCAAAATGAGTTGCTTATGAAATAAATGATGTTTTCTTCTTTGTTTGACAGCTTGAGGTTACATTACGGGGATGTCTCCTGCTATTTATACTGCCGGCAGCTCTAGACCGGCCGGTTGTAGTAGTAACTTGTTCGGCATTCTGATTCGCGGAAATACTCAGCCCAGAAACGCCGAGAAATCCGTTTAATTTAGCAGAATTTGTGTGTCTTTCTGGTAAGCTAGGCGAGGATATTGGTGTTTAAGGTGATGAATATTGCTAGTATAGAAGGTGTAAGGGACTATGCCGCTATGGTGGACTAGATTGAGTTTCGATTGACACATTCGATTCTTTCCCCCCTCGAATTCTTCCTACATGTCATCGAGTGGACCCTTTCGGACATACTCGGAGGTACTGTTGGTTTTCGCCGTTCGGACATGTGACCATCTCGAGCTTGGATGATCACTGATAAGCGTACAAGGCTGATAAGAGGGAATATCTACGGTGATCAAATGATAGTGTAATACGTACAGCCACATAACATTACAGCCTCTGATCTATATATGTAAGAATCCTCACAAAAGCTCTCTCTACTCACTGGGGCTTGGCCTTTGGTCCCCAGTTCTTGGTAGGGTTCTCCTGGAATCTCGTAATCTTGAGCTTTCTGAGCTTCTCCACCTTCCCACTCATTTCGTTCAACTCAAACGACACTTCCTTGTCGCACTTGACACTGTCGTTGGTGAGAATGCGATAACCAGCAGTGTTTGGATTCACCTTCTCCATCTTGTGCTCTGGACATTTTTGCTTGATGTACTCTTTCAACACTCCCCAGATAACGTCCCATGGAGCATTGGTCTTGATGGCAGATGGGATCGCATGTGTTAGGGAAGCTTCGTACCCCATACTGCCGATACCTGCAACCAGCAGTTTCAAAGGTGGGACTTGACACTTGAGAATGGAGGAGATACGTTCAGGCTTGAAGTAGAACTGGGCATCCTCAACTTCGTTCAATGCCAAAGTGAGCATACCTTCGATTCTCTTTCTGGTCTTGTAAATCTCATCACTAGCATCCTTGTTCAAATCCAGCACTTTCTGAACGAACTCTTTGTTATGCAACTTGCCGTTGTACATTGGGCCGGCCAAGTGGTGAACGAACCCACAGTATGAGCAGAAGGGACCCACTGCAGCTCCACCTTGTGCCAAACCGTACTTCTTAGTCTTGTTCTCCCTCACGGACACTTTACCCAATGGCTGATCCTGGATGGTACCACATCCGGAACACATGTACTGGACACTGGTCTTGGATCCCAACTCCTTCACTTCCACTGGGGAGGTCTTCACCTTGATGAATAGTCTCACGTAGAAGTCAATAGAGAGACACATCAGTGGCTCGATGGTCTTCTTGTACTTTGCAGCAGAGTTAGCAATCATACCCAAGACGAGTCTTAAAGCACCTTCGTGTGCAGCATCGTGGTTGATCAATGGAGAACCACCGTAGAGAGCAAAGCACTTCTCAGGGTATCCACCACCAGCAAGCACGGCCAAGTCTGTGCAAGTGACCAACAACAACCCGTCATTGCTCACAGACTGCACTGCGGCGTCGATGAAAGGCGAGGCTGTTCCATATGGGTCCAAGTCGATAACGTTGAACATCTTGCCCTCGGCTTTACTCTGATGCATGAAGGCATTGGCATCTCCCTGGTTAGGAATCACAATGTGTTCCACGCCGTTGTGCTTAGCGTTACGCTCGATGGACTTCACTGCCTCTGCGAGGAAATCATTGGCCACGACTCTCTGTACACGTGGGATCTCCTTGGCGTATCTCACAGCACGCAACCCTGTAGCACTCAGAGCTTCCAAGATGGAGATGTATGGTTTCTCCTTATCCGTCTCGTCACCATCGTCACGTTTGCGCTTCTTGAGCAAGTTCTCGCCGTACAGTTCACTCCAGGCACGGATCGAGAGTGTGGAGAGGTCTCTGTTGAATTGTTGCACTGGGTTGTAGAAGACATCCTCGGCCTTGGGGAACAAGATGGTGGCCGATCCCTCAGTCACGGGTGTGAATTGGTCCAAGTTTTCTGTGGTCATCTTTGCTTTCTTGACTGGGGTTAATGATTTGATGCTTCTGGGGATGATTCTCTACAGTAACTCAGAGACTCGGAGCATGCAAAAGAAAGATATTCTCCTCCTTAACTACCACCACCTGGTAGTAAAGTCCGTCATCTATACGTCCGATGAGCTGCCGGAGTTGAAGAAATTTTAATGCCAGTGGTGTACGGGTGTTTAGCTTAAGGCGACCAACTTCGTCTGCGAGATGAGTTGTTATCCTATTGAATATCATGGCAATTATCGACTCTTTTGGGTATCAGATCACATAGTTCAAAGACTGTCATCTTGTCCAATGAACTGGAAACTACTCACACTTCTACTCAGTCCGATACCCGTTGTGGCACTGATGTACTACGTGTCTCGTCACAACACAGCCATAAAGCAGATGCTCCAATCGTGGAAGCTATCATTGGTACGATGGGAAGACAGAATGTTTCATGGAGCGCTCTTCGCCACTATCAAATTCATTCTGGCATGGGCTATACCGTCGCTCTACACTGCTCTGTTCTTTGGACTTACCATCTTCTTCTACATCAACATTCATCCCAAATTGACAAACCCTCCAACTGTCATATACAATACCCTGTTAGCAATGCTGTTCTTTTCGTTCCTACTTGCAGTGTACACCCCACCGATCAAATCTAATCAACAACAGCAGAAACACATTCCTGTATGGCCTCACGACCACCTCATCTTCTTCCCCACTGAGTGTTCTACATGCCACATAGTCAAACCTGCACGGTCCCGTCATTGTAAATACTGTGGTGGGTGTGTCCTCCTCTATGATCACCATTGCATCTGGTTGAACAACTGTGTTGGGTTGGGGAACATCCTTTGGTTCTACTTGTTCCTGTTGATGAACTCCATAGTGCTCACATGGGCGTGTGCAATCACCTTCCCGTTGGCATACCACGAATACTACTACACCAGGAGGGATTGCACTTACTCCCTGGCGTTAGCAGTGCTATGTTTGGCATGTGACTTATTGGTATTGGCGTTCGGTGCATTACACATCTACCTCATCAAGAGAGGCGTGACGACCAATGAGAGTTCGAAATGGGAAGTTGTGCAAGATCTTGTCAACGAAGGTGTGTTGTATGAGGTTGAAGGTGTCCATTACGAATACATACCTGATGAGAAGGTGTTTGTCAGTGCCAACCAGAACGATTCCCAGGTGGTGGATGTCGATGAACAAAGACTCAACAAGGTGGAAAGCATGAAGGACGTGACCAATGTGTATGACAGGGGAACTTTCATGGACAATTTGAAGGAGAGGTTGATGATGACGCAAATCCCAGGCGTTTAAGGAGTAATGGGTTCACGGATATCTTGGATATGTGTCTTCCTGGTGCGCTTGGTGTGATCCTCTTCTCTTCTTCCTTCAGTGGAGTCTTTGACTGTGATGGGGTGAACTTTGAGTTCAAAGAGGAAAGAGCAGTGTGTTTGCTCAAGGGAACATCGGCACTGGGCAGTAAAGTGTACTGTCTGTCAGCAGGGATATCGATATCGGACTCATGCAAAGTGTATTTTTGGCACAGTGTGTAAGCAGGAGGTGTACTGGCCTTGACAAACAGTGTGAATACTGGATCTGGTTTCAGTGT
Source organism: Petasospora meyerae (assembly GCA_030462915.1). Lineage (NCBI taxonomy): Eukaryota > Fungi > Ascomycota > Saccharomycetes > Phaffomycetales > Wickerhamomycetaceae > Petasospora > Petasospora meyerae. Next base: position 107,875 of record JAKVQR010000159.1, on the reverse strand, counting down.
TGTGGCTGGGTTGTTCGCTGCCTGTTGTTTAGCAATGATGACGTCTTTCTGGAACTTTATCTTGGACTCCACCTGTTTCAGCTTGATATCCATCTGCGATCCCTGTTCTCCGAACTCCTCCTCGTCCTCCTCGTAATTCAATCGTCTTCGCTTGAGTGCATGCCTTTGCCTGCTACTTTTAGAACCCAACAACAAAGATGCTGTTGATGCTGTTGATGATGCCGTCACTGCGTTTGCATGATCATTGGATGCATCCTGGTAGGACTGTAACGAGAGGTTTCCCAAAATAGGAATGTCGTGTAGCTGCTTGTAGGCCGAGACTATTCTCAACCCACGTTCGTTGGCCTCCACATCAAACTGGTCCTGTACATCTTCCAACTTCTAACCGGTGAAGACGTGTCTCTTGTGCCTGGTTGATCTGAAGGCGATCGGCTGGAAAGATGTTTGATCTTCAGTGTGGTCCAGCTCGTGTAGTGAGTCGTATTTCAGCTGGGTGGCGGATGGCTATACGGAATCGACGTATAATGAGGCATCGGGTTTAATGTGGGACGACCCGTAGAGCGACATGGACTTTGAGGGGAAACGGTCTAGACTTTCTTTCTCTGTGCTTTGTGGTCCGATGTCTGGATGCAGAATAGCTGTGTTCCTGCTTTCCTCTTGTATCCGTTCAGCCAGCCGAGTCTTTGTGGGCATCAGAAGTGAACAAGATCGATGTGAGGAACGGGACCAAATTGGGAGATAACAGGCGTTGTTTGAGAGGGAAATGTTGGATGTTTGAACTTTGGGGTCGTGGCGGGTGAACCTGAGAGGTGTCTGGGTGTGCTTTTCGTCTCAGCATGCGCGATCGTACATGACGCTGTTGATGTTCTTTCCGCTTTGGGAAGAGATCCGTATTGGGCCAGAAGAGAAAGACGGGGTGTTTGGGGGTAAATTTCGTCTGTTTTGAAGCTAATTGAGAAGCTAAAGCGATTATTTTATGATCCGGGATAGTCTTTAGTACTACCAATACCCAATATCATCCCAAAAAAACTACTTTTTCTCCCCACCAATCCCCAGAAAACTCCCTCCACGTTGATCCCACCAAAGTTGAAACCCCAAAAACCCGAATTCCCCGTTGAAACCCACACAGTAAAAAACCACTTTAAAAAATCCACAGTGGGCATAATTCCAGTTTGTTGCAGATAAACGCTTTCCTTGTGCAGTAGAGTGGCCTGAGAATTGGTCGTCGGAGCTGGTTTCCCCTGAATCTCGACGCAGGATGGGCATTGAAATGGACCTCACCTTACACGGGTCCGTCAGGTACCACTTACCCACAACCCATCCCTCATGTCTATGTGCATCTGCGTTACGCCCTTGAACGCCTCAGAGTGGTGGGATTCCAAATTTTTATCCTCTTTTGGGAAGCTTGATCGATCCCAGATCCGTATTACGTCCCCACTCCGGCGTATATACTGTCTTTAGCCCAGCTGTCCGCCTCGGTATCTCTCTGCGTCTGCTCCCACCTCCCCATATATATACATCGTCACCCACGTATACTCCTCCCTTTCTCTCTGCTTGATCGCTGCTCCATCCCACGTTAGAAAAAAGCCAAAGCAGAATCCCCAATGGCTCCCAAGCAATCCCAGAAGAAAACAACAAACGCCTGCTCATCGTGCAAACAACTCAAACTCAAGTGCGACCACAACTCCCCTTGCTCCACTTGCACAAGATACAACAGACAATGCGAGTGTGTTGAGTCACCCATGCTAAACACCAACAGACCAAACACCCAGTTCTCCCGCATCTCCAAACCTTTGATATCTCCCCTGCCACCACCTGTCTCACAGATACCATCACGCCAACAATCACTGGGAGGTTCCATCTCGTCCGCCTCTTCTTACGAATCCACTTCCTCGATGACACACCCATACGACAACTACATGATTATGGACGCCATCATCAAGGACCAGCAGAGCAAAATCGATCAGCTCCAGCAACACAACAGATATCTACAGCAAGCCAACGCCAATCTCAGTTGTCAGTAGGAACACTTCTACAGACAAACCGCAGTGGGCATCACTTTCCAAGATCTCTACTCTCCAATGGACAACGCATTGGCTTTCAAGTTGAAACAGACACTGGTGGCATTGTTACCCATGAGAAACGCCGCATCCGTCCTCAAACAACAGTATTTCCTCTCAGTTTCATATCTCAACGAAACCATCATCCCACTCCACTGGTTTGACAGAGAGTACGAGAAGATGTGGGGACACATTGTGAACGACCGCATTGCCAGTGTGGATGTCCTGTTCCTATCAATGACTCTTGTTGTCCTGGCGCTGTCGCTTAGATGTTCCACCAGAGAGATGGTGCTGGGGAATGACACTCTGCTAAGGGTATGGCCCACGATGGAAGATGCCTCTAGGACTTGTGATGAGTGGTTTGCAGCTTCAAGAAGAGCCATGGCGTTCCACCAGCAGCAACAAGGTGTGTTGAGACTACAGATTTCCATGTTGCAGATCTACTACTGCCAAATCATCGGTGATATGAAGACTCTTGATTCCTTGATCAGCTCCTCTTTGCTTGATGCCCAGGAAATCGGGTTGGATAACCCGCATCAGCCCAAGACGGAACTCGGCAAGTGTGTCTGGTGGGCTCTGTGTCATGCTGATACTACACGATCATTGGCCAGAGGAAAGAGTCCATTGATAATGTCTTGCTAGTCCAGGGTGCAATTCCCATCACCACAGAACAGGCTTTCACTTTGTCAGGCTCAGATCTCCGAGTGTCTCACCCAGCTGTACAACTACAACTTTGAGAAGATGAATGTCAATCAGAAGCTGGAAACTGTTGTCAAGATTGATCATCAACTACTGTCCATTGCATCTCAGTTCCTGGAAGCCACTGGGAAAATCGCTAAGTTCCAACTCGCAGTACTGAACTTGGAGATTTCACTCCACAGAAACAGAATGTATCAATCCTTCAAGTTCAATCACCCTTCATCAGCTGCTGATATGTGCCTTCAGCTGACACTTTCATCCTTGGAGTCCTACAACACGCTGAAACAGATGTACATTGTCTCATAGGATCCCTTATTCATTTCTCTTCAGCCTATTCTGGTACAGACATATCTGGTGTCCAGTGTCTTCCTTAACCAGTGCTCCCATCATCTTACTACTGAACAGTCCTAGCAGATCGAACAAAACTTGGAAACAATAAGGAATGACTTACAATACATGGAGTGTTATTCCGTCATGCCGGTAACCAAGTTGCTCTACGAGTGTCAAAAGGACCACCCATTGTTGTCCAAGCGTGTCAGAAGAGAGAAATCACCCCAACAAATCAAGATGAGTGTTACCACCATACTCAGTGAACCCGATAATGTGAAGATGCCAAAGGAGGTCGACCCTATAGATGTTGAAAGGTTTGAAAACAAATGGGGACAGTTTTATGCCGATTACTGCTCTTTCCAAAGATAACGGTGACAAAAACTCATAACGACCAGTCAAAATCTGACAAACTACTGTTATTGCACTGTCAGAATCTAATAAACTATAGAATCTGTACTATCAACTGTGATTCCTAGCCAATCAAAATCTATTATGAAGCCACAAAGTCAAAAACTGAAAACCAAAAAGTATGGGGAACGATGGTGTGAGGTGTGAGGGGAAGGCTAACATCCGTACATTAATCCATACACCAAGGGTTTATAAATGGACCTTTCAAATCTGATTTTAGAACAGCTAAGCGATCTAATGATTATTCAAAGCTATATTCTAGGCCAGATTTCAATTCTCTATTGATCTAGATAAGTTTTGAGAAATTTCTGTTGAATAATTTTGAAGTTTTTGTCAGGAGCTAGGTGAAAGTGATCTAGATTTTGTCAAATCTTCTTTGATCTACCAAACTCGAAGCTTAATATCTTTTTTTGCTTCTAATTCTTCCCAGAAAATCCCTCCAAACTCAAATATCAGTAATCACCATTGTATTTAACAGGGATATCTCACCAAATTGCTTAGGTTTGAGTTCTCAGAGGACCCTTTATGACCCAATACTAGCCACAATATCAGGACTCCGAGAAATTCCCCCGAGCTCAACACCGAGGAAACCAAAAAAAAAAAACACAAGCCACACGGAAAGGTCCGATGATGGCCGAAGACCTAAACTCCAAACTTCAAAAGACCCAATTTTGTCCCAACGATCCACATTCTACTTGACTCCACGGTAGTTTTGTAACTGCCATCCACTCGTTTCCAAATAATGTTCAGACAATCTGCCCAACGATGCCTCACACGGGCACACTCCACTTCCACACAGTCTTTATTCCGTGAAGCCATGTCCTCCATAGCGTCGCAAGTGATGATCCTCACTGCTCCGGCATCTCAGACCCCAAACCCATTGTTCAAAGGTGTCACTCTCTCAAGTGTGAGCTCTCTGTCGATAAACCCTGATCCATTACTCCAGTTCAACTTGATGAAACCTTCGCTAACTGCCACCTATCTGCATGCATATGAGAAGTTCGCCATACACGTATTGAGTCCATCGCAATACTCATGCGACCTGGCCAGACTATTCGCCAAGAACAGACATTTCGACGAGGCTACATAGGAGTGGGTCCCATTTGAACCTTTCAAACACTTGGAATTGCATAAGGAGTATGAGATGTACGACGGTGTACAAGGTTGTTCCCTCCCGATTTTGAAGCAAGTGGAGAGAGTGATGATCTGTTCCAAAGTGAAGACCATGAATATCCAGGATCACGAATTGTGGATTGCAAAAGTTGAGGATGTCATCGAGAGACATGACGGTGAGAAAACTGGTGGCCTACTGAACTTCAATAGAAAGTTCCATATGGTTGGTGAGGATTTACACAAACCTACAAAACCGGAATGAAAATAACGACACATTCATCGCATCTTATCAAAATTTCTATGTACATGAATTTACAACTTTGAGAAGATGTGCTGAGCAGCTCTCTGACCAAACACAACACACTCCAACAACGAATTGCCTCCCAATCTGTTGGCTCCGTGAACACCACCGGAGACTTCACCAGCAGCGTATAGTCCTTCCACCACTTCACCTTGGGTAGTCATCACCTGGGCATTTTCGTTAATCTTCACACCTCCCATAGTGAAATGCACCACTGGAGTGATCTCTCCAATGTACAGAGGCGTCTCAACTGTGAGATTTGTGAAGACGTGGGCTTTGTGTTCACGGGGGAAACTGTGGCTTTGTGACGTGGAGTACTCGGTAAGCGTCGATAAGGCGTGATTGGAAAGCTCACCACCAAACTTCTCAGCAAGCGTAGTCTTCTCAATGAGTTTCATCTTCATGTAGAAGTCGATCTGGAACTGGAAATCCTTGTACATGTCTTCGTTGAGCACCAAGTATGCGCGTTGTCCCTCCTGCGCTAAGATGGCCTGTGAGACTTTATCTCTTGTGGTGAGCTCATTGACGAATCTGTCCAACTTGTTGTTCAAAAGGACACCTCCAACGCCTCTTAGAGATTCTGCAGCAAGGAATTTCCAGTTGTTGTCACGATCGTCCTGTTTGATAAATCCTGTAGGATGGATCTGTATTTGATCCATGTCGATCAACTCAGCACCGATGCCCTCCAGTAGCATTTGTCCTTCACCGAGGGTCAAATCACTGTTTGTAGTTGGTAGAGAGACAAATTCAGGTTTGTATTTCTGCAAAAGCTCCTTGGAGAATCCAAATCCTCCCGTGGCCATCACAACGTTGTTGGTGTCTAAAGTGCGCTCTTCACCTGAGGTCAGATTGATGTACTTAACACCCTTTACCTGGTTATCGGAGACATCCAACCCCACCAGTTTGGAGTTGAGCTTCACTTCAAGGCCCTCGAAGGCCTCCACTTTCTTCTTCAACTTGGAGATTATCTCAAATCCAGGAGGGATACCTTCAGATCTGTGTGTTCTGAGTTGGGAATGACCACCGAGTCTGTTGACCACATTTAGTGGGACACCAATCTCTGATTGCAGCCAGTCGATGGCACTCGTGGACTTTTCAGTGAGTACTTTCTGCAAGGCTCTGTCACCGATCTCACCACTGGACTTCACAGTGTCCTGGAGGAAGGACTCGTAGCTGTCTTCGATGCCCTGTTGTAGCTGTGTCTTTGTGAGAGCACCGTTGATACCAGAGGAGGCCTTGATCGAGTTACCACCAAATTTATCAGACTTCTCTATCAGAACAACTGGGATCTGCTTTTGAAGGAGATTGTAGGCAGCAGTAAGACCAGCCAATCCTGATCCAACTACTACGACTGGAGACTGATGGGCCATTATGGTGGAGGACGTGTGTAAGAATGCTTTGTAGACGATTGAGGACGTTATGGCTGCGACGAGTGCGAGTAGGAAGTATAAGTGCATTTAACTGTCTTGAGACAGTCTTGGGGATTGCAGAGTAAGCGAATTCCAAAGTATTTATACTCAATCGGTCCAGCTCGAGACATCATCTCATCTGATGATACGAGGATGGGCTGATGGCAGATTACACGTGTCACACCCTGCAGTTACTACTACGTAGCGCCCTTACACACCCTAACACCTCGGCTCCTATCATAGCCCGTCTCGTCTCGGAAATTTCGCCCCGACATGCTCAGAATTCCCACAGAAGTCCACCGTTGTTTGATTAGACTGAGCTAGTTGAAAGGAGATCTAGCGAAAGGTCAATCACAGGACAAGGACACGAAACCACCCTAGAAACGAGACAAAATCACAGCAGAAATGTCCAAGGCCATTAAGCGTTCCATCAAAAACGTCGTCAACGGTTACACTTCTGCACAGGTGGCTGTTAGAAACGGTGAGTTGTCGTCTTTCCCGTCTTATGAGGAGGAGGAAGTCAAATGAATGTGAATCACTAACTATCGCTATCAACAGCAACATCCAATGAGCCCCATGGGCCTACCACGGGCGAAATGGAGGATCTTGCAGACCTCACATACGAACAGTGAGTAGCTCAAAATGCCCCTTATCTTTGTGTATCTCAACTCCGAGCTTCATACTAACATCCGAGCAGCACCGATTTCCTCGACATTATGGACATGCTGGACAAGAGACTCAACGACAAGGGAAGAAACTGGCGTCACGTGGCCAAGTCTCTCACAGTGCTCGACTTCCTTGTGCGTTGTGGTTCAGAGAATGTTGTGCGTTGGTCAAGAGATAACCTCTACATCATCAAGACCTTGCGTGAATTCCAATACGTTGACGAGGAGGGCCATGATCAAGGTTCTATCATTAGAGTGAAGGCTAAGGAGCTCACATCCTTGTTGAGAGATGACGAGAGATTGCAAATGGAAAGACAATTGCGTACTGCAAACAGACGTAAGGGAAGATTCAACAACGAGAGAAGAAGCAACGACGACGAGACAGAGGAGGAGAGAATGCTAAGAGAGGCACTGGAGGAGAGTAAGAGAACGGCAGAGGAGGAGGAGAGAAAGAGACGAGCTGCTATGGGAGAGGACGATGGATTGGAGGCTGCTCTCAGACTCAGCCGTGAAGAGGAAGAGGCACGTATGATGAGAAACCAAAACCAGAACCTCGTGGATTTGGTCGACCCTGCCCCACAACCAATTGGGTACGACGTATGGGGAAACCCAATCTATCCAGGGCAGGAGGAAGCCTACCTTCAACAGCAGGCTCTTCTTGCACAGCAGCAACAGCAGCAGGCATACATGCAACAGTTACAACAACAGGCACTGCTGGAACAACAACAGCAGGAGTACCTTCAGCAACAGTATCTCCAGCAGCAATACCTTGCACAGCAGCAGGCTCAGCAGCAGCTTATGGCTCAACAGTATGCCATGCAACAACAGCAGCAATTCTTGCAACAGCAACAACAGCTTCCGCTCCAAACCGGCTCCAACAATCCTTTTGGTATGAACTCTCAGCCTGAACCACAACCACAAGTCGAGGCAGCACCAGCACCAAAGCCACAAACAGCTCCACAACCACAACAGAAGCCACTACAAAAGATCCCTACAGGCTCACAGAGAAAGAACGAACAGTTCTCAGAACTTAACCAGTTGCTTGCACAAGGTACCGGTATCGACACATTCGGTAACGAAGGTGCTACTAGAATTCCAGCACAGCACACAAGAACTTCCCAGTTCCTCAACTCCTCGGGAACAGGTATCGGTCAATCACAGCACAGTGTGGGTAACCCATTCCTCAAGCAGCAGTACACAGGTGTTGCATCTACAGGTATTGTTCCTGCACAGACAGGATACGGATTCGGTAACCAAAACACACAGAGCGGTGGATCCTCATCCCAGGGTAACGACCAGAGCCTTATCGACATCTGAATGGTGTCTTGAATTTGTATACTACATTGTCTTTCATATATACATGTCATGTCTCTTCTACAGGCGTGTTTTGAATGTAAAAAGGTCTCTATATTTACTCCGAGGGATGGTCTTCAGCGCTTCAACAATGTCTTGTAGACGTGGTTGTCAGACTCATCAACATAACGGTAGCCCGTGGAGACGAGGAACTCCTGGAACTTGTTGTTATCCTGAGGTGGAACGTCGAATCCAGCAAGAACCTTACCCATATCGGAGCCGTGGTTTCTGTAGTGGAACAACGTGAGATTCCATTTACCCTTCAAGTTCTCAAGGAAACGTGTCAAGGCACCTGGCTTCTCTGGGAATTCGAAGCTGTAGATCTGTTCGTTTGGCAACTCGGCAGCACCACCGACGAGGTAACGACCGTGGGACTTGGCCATCTCATTCTGGGAGATGTCCACGGCAGAGAAACCCATCTCTTCCAAAGAGCTCACCACTTGGTTGACCTCTTTGTTGCGGTCCACCACGGAGAAAGAGGTGTAGATGAAGGCCTGACCACCAGCGGAGCCAGAGTAACGGTAGGAGAACTCGGTGACGGAACGTGGATGGATGGCCTTCTGTAACTTCAAGAAGGAACCTGGGGTATCTGGAATGGTGACGAGCATGAACACTTCCTTACCTTCACCAAGAACGGCACGCTCAGAGACGAATCTGAGACGGTCAAAGTTCATATTGGCACCGGAGAGAACTGGGATGTAAGTGGCCTTGGAGTGGTCAATCTCAGGGTGTGCAGCGATGTAACGTTTCATACCTGCAACGGTCATAGCTCCAGAAGGCTCAACAATGGAACGTGTGTCTTCAAAGACATCCTTGATAGCTGCACAGATCTCATCGGTATCAACACGAATCACTTCGTCAACGACATCAGCACAGACCTTGTAAGTCTCCTCACCAACGATTTTCACAGCTGTACCATCGGCAAAGGCACCGACAGTTGGCAAAGTAACTCTTTCTTTCTTCTCAAGAGACTGATAAAGAGCATCAGCGTCGAACGTCTCCACACCGATGATCTTCACACGTGGGGCAATTCTCTTCAAGTAGGAACCGATACCGGCAATGAGACCACCACCACCAACGGCACAGAAAACGGCACTGATCTTCTCACCGTTAGTCTGTCTGAGCAACTCCATAGCGATAGTACCTTGGCCGGCAATGACGTATGGGTGGTCGAATGGAGGGATGTTGGTCATACCACTCTCTTCAGCGAGCCTGGTACATTCAGCCTTGGCGGAGTCGAAGTCTTCACCGTACAATACGACTTGGGCGCCCAAACGGGACACATTAGAGTATTTGATGGATGGTGTGGCGACTGGCATCACAATAGTGGCTGGGATTCCCAGGTTCTTAGCGGAGAAGGCAACACCTTGGGCATGGTTACCGGCAGAGCAGGCAATGACACCCTTGGAACGCTGCTGCGGGTCCAATTTGGCAATCATGTTGTAGGCACCACGCAACTTGAAAGAGAAAACTGGTAACAGGTCCTCTCTTTTCAGGTACACTGAGGAGCCAGTCTTGTGTGAAAGAGAGATGGCATGTGTGAGAGGAGATTCCTCAATGACGTCGTACACTCTAGAGGTGAGAATCAACTTCAGGTAGTCTGGAGAGCCATCAGGGAGTAAGTCCTGCTTCTTCAAATCGGCGTACTTTCCAAGGGCAGCCTGTGCTGTGCGGGCTGATACCGAGAAGCCACGACATTGTTGAGCGAGCGACTGGAGTGCCCTCGTTCTACCTACTGTAGCCATGTTGATGTGAGGTATTAGTGTTGATTTTTTTGGGAATGAAGAGTGGAATCAGTGGTGTATTTTAAGGTTCCATTCTTGATAGACGAACTGATCCTCCACGACATCTGCAGATGGAAGATGACTCGACAATATGAGGAGGATGGGGGTTGAGGAAAAAAAAAAAAAAAAACAGGCCGCGCGGCATCAACTTTCATGGGACACAATCAGTGTCCAGTTTCCCGTTGAAGAAGTCTAGGGGGGCATCGCATCTCAACAGCTTAGTAGTAACTACAACTGCGATTTCATTCAATAATTTTGGTCATTAAAACGTCGTTAACTAAGAAATCAAGCTGAAAGAGCAGCAATGGCCTTCTCAGCAGTGGAGGTGGCAGAAGCTGGGTTGACACCAGAGACGATTCTGCCATCAGCAATGGAGAAGTCCTCCCACTCAGATGGTGGAGCAACAAACTCGGCACCAACAGCGGCAATGAGCTCCTCGTTGGTCTTCAGGTTAAACTTGGCCATTGTATCGGTCAAACCAATCTGACCCTCAGCAGCGGCAACGAAGCAAGTGATCTTCTTACCCTTGACCAAGTCCTGCAAACCGGCAAAGAGAGCTGGACCGTGGCACACAGCAGCAATGACACCACCGTTGGCGTAGATCTTTCTGGAAATGTCCTGCAAACCAGTAGCGGTTGGCAAGTCGAACAAAGTGGCATGGCCACCAGCAGCGTAGATGATGGAGTAGTCGTCAGCGTTGATGTCCTTAGCGGCCTTGGTCTGAGCCAAGTACTTGTGGATCTCAGCGTCCTTGTCGTTGTACTCCTTCAAGTCTTCCTCGGAGATGAAGGATGGTGGGACCAAGGAGTGGTCGTCAATACCGTAGGTACCGGTCTCAGACACAAACTGGACCTCGAAGCCAGCCTTCTTGAAAGCGTGGAAGGCATGGGCAGCCTCAGACCAGAAGACACCGGTCTTTGTGCCGTCCTCGTAGAAGACATCGTAGTAGGAGGTCAATGCAATAAGAGCGTTCTTTGGGAGAGCCATTTTTTGTATATGAGTGTGTGTTTTGTTACTTGTGAACTTGTTGATGAAGTACCAGAAGCTTTAAACTTTAGCAATCTAATGGAGGGGCATCACCCCCTTTTATACACCGGCATCTGCGCTTACCGATCGGACTTTTGCTAGACACCGAAGCCATAAAATACACCGCTTTTCTGAAGGTTCCTATTTTTTTGAGTCAACGAACCAGCTTCATGTATGTTGCTGTCATCACTGATCAGAGTCTCGAAGCAATGCCCCGTGAGAGTCACTTCTGGCCTGACTCGGTAAGCTTCCAGTATGTTTCATCGGGTTCTAGCAAATTCGACTACCATAGTGGATTACTAATACGAGATTGACTCTGCATATTATTTTGACATCCGATCCTTCAGGTGTAAAGTATCATCGAGAACTTTGCGAGGCTTAGCTATGTATGAAGTTAGGTCTTTTCTTCAACTTTCCATAACTTCATGACACGAAATCCCCTGAAAGCCACTACCACAGTACCTTTACAGTACCTCACAGTGGAGTCGAGATGCTAAAAAATTACATCCCGAGGAGATAACCGGAGAAATACCAAGATAATGAACGGAAACGGAAAAGTTTACCAGATCTTATCTAATCGGTGCGATAATCCAACCGAACTCTCATCAAATTTGTATCTAAAGTGGAGAAGAGAGAAGAGAGTCTTTTCTGTCTCTCGAATACTTTCAATTGTTCACAGAGTCAACACCAGAGATGTCTAAATTAGAGGATATCGAACTCGAGGAACAGCTGCTTCCACGTGAAGATGTCGAGTCACAACAAGAATCTACCAATTCTTCAGATCCCACACTTGACCGCCCCGCACCATACGAGATCACACACAAGGGACACACGATAAGGATAGACTCACTCAATTGGCGAGAGTCCAAGTTGCTGAAGACGCAAGTGGCCGTATGCTTTGTGATCTTCTTTATCATGGGGCTAGCAGAGCAAACAGTGGGGACCCTCCTACCGTTCTTGGTGGAGCACTACAACACCACGGAGACCACCGTCAGCTTGGTATTCGTTTTCCAATTCATAGGCTACGGAATTGCTGCACTGAGCAACGACTTTTTACATGTCTACTACGGGAGACAAGGTGCTTTGCTATGTGCCATGGGAGCGTTGTTCTTCCCCTTCACTGTCATTTGCCTGACAGAGAGCTTACCGATCTTCACCGTCGTCTACTTTAGTTACGGCTTTGGTGTTGGTGTGCTTGACAGTTGTTGCAACGTCTTTTTGAGTTCCATCCAAGATAACAGTGAGATTATGGGACTACTCCACGGGTGCTTTGGTTTGGGTTGTGTCATTTCACCACCGTTTGTCAGTTTGGTGTTACACCATCTTGGATACCGTGCTTACTACGCATTCTTGTCTGTTATCAGTGGAGCATGCTTGGTTTCTGTGTACTTCATCTTCAAGGACGAGACAAAGTGGAAATACGATTACTACACTACAAGAGACAGCAGCAACGGCGAAGAAGTCGAAAGAGTCGGAGTTTTGTCATTGTTCAAGGACAAATTGGTGCTCAGTTTCTGTGGATTCTTGTTTTTCTACATCGGTGCAGAACTCAGTATTGGATCCTGGATGCTCACATACTTCAGAAAGATCAAGGGAATGGAACAATTCCAGGCAAGTTACGTTGTGAGTTGGTTCTGGATCGGACTCACTTGTGGAAGAATGCTTCTGGGATTTGTGTCACGGAAGTTCAAAAACGAGTACAGGGCAACTTTATGCTATGCCGCTATCAGCTGGGTCTCCTTCTCAGCATTTACACTCTTCTCTCTCATTTATGATGGCAAACACTACGATATATTCTCGAAAGCCTTGGTGTACGTGATGGGTGTGTTCATCGGTCCGTTGTTCCCAATGGCTTCTGTAACGCTGTTGATGCTCTTACCTGCCCATGTTCAAGTCACCGCATCAGGGCTGGTGAACTCATTGGGTGGTACAGGGTCAGCTATACTACCGTTCTTGGTCGGTGCATTGTCACGCGTGTGTGGATTCAAGTACCTTTTACTCTTTGTTGATGTACTCATTGCCGTTTATTGTGTATTCTGGTTCATCATCCCTCGCGCAGCAACAAAGACAAGCTACGACTTCTGAAAGTCTCGACTCTCGAGTCATTTATACTGCAACAGGTGTCAGGTACACTATCTATAGCTATATTCATGCCTAGTGTTTTCTTGTCGACATTGGTCTTAGTAATAGGTAGTAGACACCCGTATATCTTGCAAGTGCTATCCATCAACGCGAAATCTACGCGTTCGGGGTTGGCACAAAAACTTTACGCGTAAGTCCACCAGGTCTTGGACGTTGATCAAGGTGTCTAGGAAATTGGAAGTCTACCCCATCAAGAAAGTCATGTCATTTGAAGGAGCACGCGTGGTATATATACCAAAGCTGGACGATGGTCCCAGCAAAATTGTCAGTCTTCCTCACCCATCAACTTCGGACCTCAACAACTACCTTTTGACCCCAACGAGTCTATTCGAGCTACGAGAAATCGATGGCGACAATCCACACGACAAGGCCAACCATCTGAGACCACTCACCAAGAAAGATGATGCACCTGTGAGATCGCTGATATTGGAGACACAAGGACCAAGTAAAGATGGTGTCATCTTAGAACGTGGAGAGTTGATAGTTTCCACTAAGTTCAACTTGACTTACACCCTCATCTCATACTTCACCAGGGAAACACAAGCGGGCAAGGAGTACTCAAGATTCCAATCCAGCGAAGATCTTTTTGATTCCATGCAAGAGGGAATCAGTGGACTAAGTGACATTCCTGAAGACATGGTCAAAGTTGCACTCACAAATATCTGTGATGCAGTCACCGAGGGGGATGAACAGTTCTTCAAGTACTCGGAGCCTAAGTGTCTCAACTACCTCAAGTCCAAAGTGGAAGCCTTGTCACAAAACTTTCCAGAATCAATCAAAGAGAAGCTCATCCTTCCAATGCTCTATCCAGTGGACCTCGACGAGAAGATACCAGAAGACATCTTGCAGCTTGCTCTCTAGAAGTACTCGATCCATCTTCTCGGGTCATACGTCTTGACGTACTGGACTTCTCTACTAATGACCCAGTACAGCTTTGAAGCCCTCGATAAATACCTCAAGGATCTCAAGGAGAAGGCAACAATGAAAGCACTGGCTGCAGACAATCTTGCAGACATGAACAGACTCAATGCTGAGAACAAGAGAAACGCAACACCATCGGACAAGGCACCACCAAAGAAGAAACCGACACCTGCTAAAAAACCTACAGTGAAAGTGTCTCGTGGCCCACTGGATATGCTTTTCAAGAAGAAATAAGATACAACATCTTTCATTTATATACACTGTAGTCCTAGCTATATCATTTTTTTAGCTGGATTTGATCTCCTCCACTTTCCCAGATGTGCTTTCCTTATTGAGTGACTTTGTAACCTGGTTGTAGATACCCATACCACCGGCGATAAAGGATCCCATATCGTTCAATCCAGCTGGAATAACAACCGTGTTGGACTCCTTGGCAAGCTTACCAAATGCCTCCACATAGTGTTCAGCAACTTGTAATGAAACAGCCTCCTTACCACCTGGAGTGCTGTTGATGGCGTTGGCAATCTCTCTAATACCTTCTGCGGTGGCCCTAGCCTTGAGCAAAATAGCTTCAGCTTCACCCTTGGCCTCGTTGACACTCTGCAGCTTAGCAGCTTCGGATGCAAGGATCTTGGATTCCTTTTCACCTTCAGCGATGTTGATGGCAGATTGTCTGTGACCTTCAGAGTCCAAGATCTCTGCTCTCTTGGATCTCTCTGCTGAGACTTGTCTGTGCATGGCCTCCAACACGTTCTGAGGTGGGTGGATGTCCTTGATCTCGTAACGCAAACACTGGATACCCCAATCAGCAGCAGCCTCATTCAAGACGGTTGTGATGTTGTGGTTCAAAGTTTGTCTCTCTCTAAGGACGTGATCCAAAGTCAGTTGTCCAATCTCAGATCTCATCGTGGTTTGTGCGAGTTGAGAGATGGCATACTCAGCATCCTCCACACCGTAAGATGCCTTGTATGCATCGACGACTTTGATGTACAAGACACCGTCCATCTCCAAAGTGACGTTGTCTGCTGTGATGGCGCTTTGCGAAGGCACCTCGATGGCAGCTTCTTTCAAAGACTGCACGTACTGAATCTTGTCCAAGAATGGCATCAAAATGGCGAGACCCGGTTCCAAAATACGGTGGAACTTACCCATTCTTTCCACAACCCATGCTGTCTGCTGTGGGACAAAACGGATAACGGTGTTGGCAGGTAACTGATCCTCCTGGAAGAATGAAGCTGGTCCTTGGTGGGAAGAGTAAGCTCTGTAGGCCGCCAATGGGAGACGGGTAGAGGATAACACCCTTTGAGTTGGAGCTCTCAATGTTGTTCTAAGCATGTTTCACGTATTTGAGGCTATTGAAGCGTGAACTGATTGGAATATCAGTCACATGTTCGAAGAAAGCTCATTTTGCCATCGTCTTTGCTGATCGACTTCGGGGTTGGTGACAATCCGGATAGTGTGGTGGTGTACTGATGTAAAATTTAACTGCCCGTATTGAAGCATGAAAACTTTAGAGAGATTCTTCATGATGCTTTCAGTGACATCTAAACTTACGAAACAAGAACCAAAAAAACCTCATAATGGCTAAAGGAATTGAAGTATCTAACAACGAGAAGGAGTTCGTGCTAGAAGCCCTGAAACAAGGGATCAGAACGGATGGGCGTAAACTGGACGAGTTCCGTCCTGTGGAGATCACATTGGGGGATGAATACGGATTTGTGGATGTCAAGATGGGAAAGACAAGAGTGGTGTGTCGTATCTCTGCCGAAATCGTTACACCATTTGAAGACCGTCCGTTTGAAGGTCTGTTCCACGTGTCTACGGAGATCAGCCCCATGGCTTCCGCTATGTTCGAAAATGGTCGTCAGTCCGACGATGAGCTTTTAATTTCCAGAGCTGTGGAGAAAGCGGTGAGGAGATCCGGTGCTCTCGACTTGGAGAGTTTGTGTATCATTGCCGGAAGCAAGTGCTGGGCAGTGAGGGCTGATATTCATTTCCTGGACTACGATGGTGGCTTCATCGATGCTAGTTGTATTGCCGTGATGACAGGCTTGCAACACTTTAAGAAGAACGACGTGACCGTGTCGGGAGAACAGATTATTGTACACTCAGTGGATGAAAGAGAGCCAGTTGAGCTGAGTATTTTGCATGTACCGATTTGTGTCTCATTCGCATTCTTTAACCCAAATGGAGTGGAAGAGAACATCAAAGGTGAGGCCAACGAAATCTACGTCATCGATGCCAACCTACAAGAGGATCTGCTCAATGACGGTATCCTCACAGTGACAGTGAACAAGAACCGAGAGGTTTGTCAAATCTCCAAAGCTGGTGGACTGCCAATGGATGCTTTGAAGTTGATGGAGTGCTCACAGAAGGCCTACACTATTGCCGAGAAGATCACGAACCAGATCAAGGACCTGCTATAGAAGGACACCCAAAAGAGACGTGCTGGTATTCAGTGGAAGGAGCTGAGTGCACAGAACGATAGATAAATGTAATATGAAACCTGAAAACTGTCGATAAAAGAAGTTTATTTGTAGCGGTGTAGTATGATGCATAGCAGTGTGATCTCAGGAGATGATCGCGCCTCTTCGTTTGAATCGTTCAGCACGATTCTACCATCTTCTCATAAAACACACCACTCTCGTTTTCCTGACCAAAGAGTGGACATCAAATATTGGAGATTCACGTTTGTCAATCCAAATCATTGGCAATGTCGGCAGCGAAATTGTTCCTCTCACTGGCTGCAGTGGTGGTCACGGCCGTGTTTCTGTACACCAAGTATCTCGAGTCCCAGAGAGACATCCACGAGCTTGCACTCAACCAGTAGGCCAACATCGCAGGGACCCGAAAGGAGGACGAAACAGCCGTATACAGAAGCAATCAGACACCCCATGGACTGCCTCTGCTCACAGGACTGCAAATCAAGCACGGATTCAGATTGAGAAATGGTAACATCAGGGACATCTGGGCGGTGACAATGCGTCAGGAGCAGAAGGCGGAGAAGAAGGGCCACCCTAGATTCATCTTCTATTCCAAGGGCAAGGAGATCAGCTGTACGGCATACAATCTCAATGCAGTCTACGAAAGGCTCGTTCAATTCTTCACCCACAATGACTGCTACAAAGTGGGCATCACAGTTCCCTTGACCACATACCACGGATTCGTCACGGCAATGGCCTGCTGGACTCACGGACTTTCCGTACACACGTTCAACCACATGCCCCGCTCCCAGCCTGAAGGGGTGGATCTTCTGCTTGTTCATGAGTCTCAGCTCTCATCAGCACTGTTGTTCAAGTACAAGAAAATTCTGGTGGTTTGCGATGAAGACAGCAGAACATTTGATGACGACAAATCGGGTGTCGTTTTGAACTGGAGCGAACTCGGCTCGCTAGACACACTTAGCTCAGAGGTGTACGATTACAAGTACAATCCAAAGTACGACGAAGGAACACCATTGATTGATACACATAACTTTGTCACCACCTCATACACACACCAGAACTTCGTCAGTGCTGTGGCTTCAGTTGCCAGAGCGTTCCCTCTATCGCATGAGCTATGTGCCAGTGATACCCTCATGGTTGGCTCCCCGGACTCAAACATGAACATATGGCCAAAAGTATTCTCCATTTTATTGTATGGAGGATCTGTCATTCTTGGTTCCATATCTGATGCCACTTTCCAAAACGCCATCGTCACTTACCACCCAACAATCCTGTCCATCGACCCTTTGAGCGCTAGAAAGTACTTACTTGATCCTTACCAGACCAAACCTCTACTCTCTTCTATCCTAACACAGCGTGCAATGCATCTCCTATCAGAGGGAATATTTACCAAAAGTGCTATGGATAAGAAATTTACCACTCTGAGACTGATATACATTGGAGATGATGGCTCCACTCCTCGCAACAAGAGACTTGCTAGTAACGAGCTCACTCAGATAAGAGCCACCACTGGCGCACGAGTAATCGCAGAAAGATTGATCCCTGGTACAATGGGTCACATCTTTGCCACAAATTTCTATGACTATCGTGTTTTCACGAACGACAAACTGGTCAACAGAGGTGCACCATCACAGTCATTGGAGATCAAGCTATTCAAATATGCCGATTACAACATCGACAAAAGACACGGCGAGTTGTGCATCAGAGGTTTCACAATTGGGAGACCAGTGGGAGAAAAAGAACTGGAGAGAGCTATCCAGAAAGGCGAACGTGTGGGCTCTGAGGGATGGATGCCTACAGGTGTGGTTGGTAAGTTTGGTGTTGACGGCTGTTTCTATGAGGATTAAAACTTTCAAATACCATCAACTGGCTTCTTCGAGACATCCACCATGAAAACCCCTAGTATGTAGACGTTGGAAATGAAGAAAAGTATCGAACTGCCAAAGAGACCAGGAATAAATGTGTTTTGCCCTTCGAACTCCAACAAATATGCAAAGTATAACCAGCAGGCCTGTGAGACCACCCATACAACTAGACATCCAACCCCCAGGTATTTCTGTTTTGTGACCAATGAAGAGTTTCTGAGGTAGATGGGTAAAAACGTCAAAAACCAGATGAAATACTGAGATGTCATGACCTTATTGAAGGTAACAAATGCCAGTGTTTGGAGGAAAAGGGTGTCAGTGAATGATTTTCTGGTGAAAACGAGTGGTATCAGGACCCCAGAAACCAGAAGTTGAGGGACGAAAGCCCATTTGGAAAAGTCGAACGACGATAGTATTGGTAAGTCAAATGCTGACTTGTAGTAAAGTGCAACGTTGTACAGAGAAAAGTTGTGACGGTGGTCTGTGCGTGATGAATGATATAGGTATGTGTGATCAATAAACTCCTGACCATAGATGTGGAACATAACCGCACTGAACGTGAGCAAACAGCTGAAGAACCCGAGTACGAAATTCATGCAATCTTTCTTGAGGATGATATGACGAGGGTTGAGCATGACTTGTGACAAAGAGGAAGCTTTTGAAAGATAGAGAAGAGCTGTTGGAACGTAAATGATTGGGTATATTTTGAAGTGTACTGCGAAGCCGCAAACGATGCCACTTGTCAATGCTCGTCCTTTCAACAACGAGTAGACGAAGAGCATCACAACCGCGGACAAAACACTCTCAGAACTTCCTCTGGTAGATATCGTAACAATCATGGGATTGAGAAGCCATATGGCCGACATCAAAGCCTTCTTCATTTCCGTTATCTTTGTAATGTCGAGAACTTTGAGGATCATGTATCCCGTGATGAAGTCGCAAATGACGAACAACAGTTTACCAAAGTCTGGAAAGAAGTGATTTGGGGTGAGGAGCCACGCAAGAAGTGGGGTGTAGCGATATGTCTCTCTTGCATATGGAGAACTGCCATCGAAGACGTAATTGGCGGCATCAGAGAATACAACGTAGTCGATATCAGTGTACTTCACGGCCATGTGTGCGTCCTGGTATTGTCCAAAGAGAAAGAAACCCGCACGCATCAGCACAGCTGACAGCAGTACATCCTGCGGATTGATCCGTTTCAGCATGATATCAGTTGACACGTAGACGAATGAATACACGTTCCACCGTTTGATGCTCCAGAAGTGAAGTCAATTGGGATGTACGTTAACTGAACTAGAGAAATGGGATTGGACACACCACAGGATTATGGGCCTTCGCGATGAAACCATACTTTCGAGGGAGGAAGTTTCGTATAAACCTGACAAGAACTCGAAGCGAAACATCTTGAACAGTTCCTGGGACTTCTATCGCAAGCTTTCACGTTATCAATTGTACATCCAAGATGGAAGATATGGAGGAAGTGTACCGCCAATTTGAGGCGTTCGACTTCAACAATGAAGACTTCAAGGCAAGTACTTCAAGTTTCCTTACTGATAGCTGTAGGGTACTAACGATCATTGAATACAGAACGGACTGGAGAATGTATTTGAATCGTACTTGGACCAGTAGAACCAAAATACAGACGAGAGAATCCAAGAGATTAAGACAGAAATACCAGACGAACACAAGTCTCGTCTATCTATGCAAGCTAAAACCTTCTACTTTAACAGGGCAACCGGAAACATCATGAACATCGAGGATTACGAAGAGTGGAAAGAGAAACAAAAACAAAAAGCCAAGGCCGAGGAGGCTGCAAATCAAAAAGCTCAACCTGGTTACTCTAATAGCTATAACCAGATCGTCGAGATGATACTAGCAGGCAAAGAAAAAGAGATTCCAGGAATCAAACAAATTCCTGACACAGTGCTCGAAGGACTAAGTAGTGAAAGTACTGTGCAATCAAGAAAGAAACCATGGGAAAAAGCTACAGAAGAAGATACAACAAAGACAACAGAGACAACACAGGCAACAGAGTGATATATACATTTTGTCCAATAAAAATCCAGTGTATATTTTCTAACTTTTCTGCGATGAATCCACTAAATATCAATCATATATCTACTCTCAAGATGATGCACCTGATGCCCTCAGTACGGCCTCGAAAGCAGCAAGGGCAGCAGCATTAGCTGGGAATGACCTGAGAATGGAAGGTACAAATCCCTTCGTGAAGCCTCTCCACCCCTTCATTTGGTATATTTCTTTGGCAGCCATCTTCCAACTCTTAAATGATCCATTGAACTTATCTTCAGCAAGAAGATACGATTTGATCACGTCAGATGGATACGCTGTGATCCAGAAACAAGAAGCACTGAACCCACCGGCCCAGAAATTGATGGCAAAATCACTCATCTTGGTGTTCTCCTTCATGTACCTTGTGAAAATCTCATACGTTCCCCACCATGTAATGAAATTGGTTCTGAAGATAAGAGTAGAGATGAGACCTTTGTACAGACCATTGATTCCAAGTCCGTTGGTTTTGTAGACATCCTTGATGACACTTATCGGCCCATTGTATTTGTTGTTTTGCGCACCGTATTGAACCTGCAACTTCACCTTAGCGAGCTCAACTGGGGCTGCAATAAACGACACTGTCCACCCTGCAAGAACACCAGCTAGGATATGCCCCTTGAGATCTAGTCTCTCCTCGTCTTGGTAGAAGTTTCGCTTGATAATCCTTCTGTAGTTATGCAGCGACCCCAGCATGATCGAGTCCATCATGATCCAACCAAACAGTGGCGGCGTGAAACCCAAGTAGAAACCTCTGATTCCCTATGTTTTCAATGTCTTATAACAACAATCCAGAGGCCCTGTGAATCTTGTGGAGTCAGTTTGAAGACGAACTTTGATAGTATCAAATGGATGTCCCACTGCATTCTTGGCTATACCAGAGAAAACACCAGCAACAAAACCAATATAACCTCCCGGGGCCTTTGATTGAGGTTTTTGAACCTCAGCATTAGTCTGAGCCTCAGTCATATCGTCCGCAATTAAAATTCTCCTGTTAGGATTGTTGATGTGTGTTTGAGAGCAGATCGATTGAAGATGATTTTTCGTTGACTCACCATCTCGACCAAAACGCGGAGATCTTGATACGGAATCCAGATCTTCATAGGTATTGGACAATGGAGACGGAGGGGATAAGGGATTCATGAGCTGTGAGAGGACTATGTGTCATCTAAGCGTCAACCAAACTGATCAACTCCATAAGAGTAGATAGATGTTACTACATATGGGTAAACAAGATTTCTTTTTCAGCGGCATTGATAGCCTAAGATGGGGTAGTTGGGAGGCTACGCTTCATTAGAGAATAGAAAACTGGAAAGCAAGCCGTTTAAATGCCTTTATCCTGATATGAGATCGTCATCATTCACATGAACCACCTGAACCCTTGTGGAGTTTCAGAATTTATCTAAACTCACACCTTATACAATCATCAACATCATCAAAGAGAAATCTTTAGTACGATACGGGGTAAGCAAGGGTGATTGAAGGGTACCGCACATGCGATGAACTCCAGGTACTGCCGCACAGTATTTTCCTGAATCGCTTACATAATAAGGATTTATTGGTTCGGGCACTACTTTATCTGGTTCGGACACGCATACATCTGGTTCGGACACGACTTAGTTCAAAGATCCTTAAAATGATAGAGAATAGAGAAAAAAGTTTGCTAATCAATATTACCAGTTCGTTTAGCTCCAAGAAGCAGTAGTGTAGAGGTATAAAAGATGAAAGCAGCGGTTTGCCTATCAGAATTCGACAGTAGACCAAAATAAATACGTGCCTCCTGTTTTCGAAAATAACACCGCTAATGGTAAAAGAGTTGACATTTCTGAAGGAATTGTTTATGAACGCACTGTTGGCTGTTATGGGGTGAGTATATTGGTGCTGGGACTAGTCTGTAGTTACAACTGAGCTTGATTGTCGGTGGAAAGATCGCGTTGCAGGCGCGCTAAAGCCTTATGGTGTTACAGGTTTTTTTGTCATAGTTAGTTTATTTTTGATAGCTATATAGTCGCGACAGTTAAAAAGTTAGCTGAGATTTAGCGAAGTTGATTGACAAGCACAGTACGGTGGACGCAAAACAGTAATAGGTGGTCACAGCGCTCTTCTGGAGTGTGTTGGTGTGTTTGGGAGTGGGTTGGTGTGTTTGGGAGTGTTTTGGTGTGTTTGGGAGTGTTCTGGTGTGTTTGGGAGTGTTTTGGTGTGTTTGGGAGTGTTCTGGTGTGTTTGGGAGTGTTCTGGTGTGTTTGGGAGTGTTCTGGTGTGTTTGGGAGTGTTCCGGTGTGTTAAGTTGTACTCGGTAGTCTTTGGAGGAGTTGGGGAAGGTCTGATAATGAAACGATACAAGGATAGAAGTAGGAGATCATTGTGGCAAGTTGTCGATGTATGGATTGCGTATCATGGTGATCATTGAAGGAGAATAATGCGTAGCGTGTTGGTGGATGTCGGGAGAGGTGGTGAAACATAGTCGATTGGTCCGTTTTGCAATGTGCAAGGTGGTCTCCATCCCTTAAGTCAAGGGGTCCGGCATAAACCTTGAAGCATAGATGTGTTGGAAGGACAAAGGACAAGGCGATGGAAGCGTCATCTGTTGGGGATGGAAGGAGCTCACCATAAAATACTGAATGGTTTGGTGTATGGTGATATGAGGAGGACCACCTGTGTTGACAATGCCAGCTGATGGCCTAAGCATGATATCCAACCACCAAGGTAAAATGAAGTGCGAGGTGCAGGTGATGGGAAGGGCAAGGAGACAACCAATGAAGCACGTCACCAAGAGGAGAGGGGCGAAGGAGTATGATGACCTGGTCCAACATCGAACGCCACTTCACAAACAGCGAACCCACTCGACAAGGAGGACAATGCATGCCAGAGGGAGCACCTCACCAACATCGATCAAAACCAATGCAGTCTCTCACACTCAAAGTCCAACTCCTTCTGTCTTCTGTTGGAAATGGGCAAATCAGGTAGCACCATAGCCACAGCAATCTCAGATATGAAGGGAGAGGGTCAACGAAGACTGGAGAAGGGGGAAGTCAAAGAAGGGCAAAAGTGCCGCAGACACACACAACGACAGTGCACTACTTCGAGACAGCAACAGAGAACAGTGGAGATGATGGGCATCACCAAGGGGGCCATAGCATTGGAAGTGAACTGGTCTCAGCGGAAGCGAATCGGTTGAAGGAGAAGTGGAAATGGTGCATTAGCCGCCGAATTTCAAATGTGAGGGTGACATCAGCGGAAAAGATAGGGGTGGATGATGATGGATCAGATGGATTAGGGAAGTGTAGAGTCGTCAGAGCAGAGTGAGCAGACAATAGTTATAGTTAGCCGCCCAGTAGAGAATGTGATAATGACTCTAAGAACGAACTCACAAAGTGTAGTAAGAAGGAGAAAGGAGGCGGCAGTAAGCAGATATTTATAGGGGAGACAATGCGGGGGCGATACCAGCTTGACACAAAAACGATAGCGGGGTCAATGACACAAAACTGTAAACAAACATCACATATCGTGCCTACTTACCGCCCTACTGAACTGAATGGTCATTGGTAAACACAAAAGTAGTCAACTCAAGATCAGCAAAGGGAGTCGTCCCTTTGCGAGCGCCGAAGTCATCTCCGGCGGTAGACTACATCGCTTGTGCAGCAAAGATATGAAGTTTGAAGATATAACATCGCTACTACTAGCCAACTGCATACTCTGGAAAATGCGTGGATTTATAGCTAACAATAGTAATACAGGAGGGCGTCCTTATTCCGCCCTCGTAATTAGTGAGTCTCAAAATGATAGTTATCTCAGATCATGTCAGTTCACTTGTGGCCATACTTCTTCTTACCAAAATCAAATGGAATATAGCGATATTTCACCATTTGCTGGATCTGCTTTCTCATCGTCAGAATGAAAAGTGTGATGAAATACATGAGAAGAATTGGCCAAAAGACTGGAACATCTGTGAATGAGAAGAGGGTCAAGAACGTACTCAACACCGTAGCAACAGTAGCGCGGTGCCAGAACTTGAACTCAGGCAGTCTTCTGATGAATGGTCTGAACTCCTCAGTGTTTTCTCCTGCTTCAATTGACTCTTCCTGAATCTATTGCTGAAGGGATGGGTCGAACTTTGGCTGGAGGAAAGCCAAAAACAGGTTAAGGAGGTAGATCCCCAGAGCATAACAGACAATGTACCAACCTTGGGAGAGAATGATACGAGCCATGAATACAAGAAGTAAAAGACCCAGTGCAACCCATCTTTCTTTCACATGCGGAACGGACTTGTCGAGATAGATACGGTAGGTTACTTTGGAGCGGTCGATAAGTTGAGTGACAGGATTGGAGCTTGTCCCATCGGCTAACGAAATGTCGTCCATTTTGCAATTAAGAGCGTGAGATATCCTTAGTTCCTGTTGAGAGTAGCTGGTACAGTAACTGGTCCAGATAGGTGACTGCTTGGACAAGCCAAACCAAACCACTGAGGAGCCCTGTTCCGTGTTCTTTTTCTTCGATTTCGCCATCCTCTTCCAGCCGATCAACAAGCCGTACTACACGAAAGCGCGAAGGCGCACACTTTAAGGAGAAGGGGGGTACCGAGCGGTCTACAAATTCACCAACATGCCGAGTACGACTTTACAAACAAAAAGCATTTCTCTACGATGAATCTGGATTATGTGCTGGAGAGCTGTTTGAGTTTATCAAGGGTAAGTATAATCACGTTACCACTGTGAAAGAACGAGCAGGAGCACTAACATACCTACAGACTGTTGGGCTGGCCATTCAAGTGAATGATGTTAAGTCATCGAAGTCCATCTATGGGCTATCATTTGACCTAGTGATTCTCACGGTAAGTACGATACAAAGGACAAATTACAGCTATTTAGGATACAAAACTAACAGACAGACTGGATACAAGGTCATAGAAAACGTCGCATCACTAGCAGTTTACACCTCGTATGACCTCTCGGACTTGGTGCGATATCAGTACTCCCGTCGTCATCCTATTTACCCTGAAGTACCCGTGAACACAATTACGGCAATTTCAGAAGTTGCTCAGCTGATAATTGCTGTCTGCCTGATGGCGCAGTGTATGAAGTATTACTCCACGAGGAATCGCTTCCAGTCGATAAGCCGAGAGGTTCTGATATTTGTGACACTATTAGCAGGACTGGGAGTGTGGCTAAGACGAAACGTTTCCAGAGATGATCCCAGTAAAATCGGCCACTATGGTTTGTTCCTCATAGACTGTGTCGATTACTTCTGGGTTGTATCAAATATTTGTTCCCTGGCCAAATGGATACCACAGGTGAGTTTCTCTATCATCAGTTCATCACTTTCTTGTGATATCAGACACTAACAACAGGGCTAGATTACTATCAACTTCCTAGGAGACCACTTTTGCAGATCTTCATATGCACCTCTTTTAATTGAAGTGACAGTGGCACCAATAATACTGATCCATCGGATATTTCGGGACTCCTCGCAGTACCACCAGTTTGCAGTGGTGAGTGTGGCATTCATTTCTGATCGTATCCTACCCGATGAAATACTAACCGAGTTAATTTAAGAACGAGAGAGGAGTAGCATCGTTCCTAGTGAGTATTCGGAATGCGACTTGATGCTTGAAAGCAGTGTACTAACATTTTAAGGGTTCCATTGTGATTTCTATCTGGCTTTTATACCAGCGGAAGCTATACAAAAATGAGGAGCCCAAATTCCCCATGCTCACATAATGGACATTCTGGTAATTAAAGTCGCTTTCCCATAATCTTTGTTGCCCAGACGATCTTCGTAGGAATCTTGCGCTCCGGATGCTTGAAGTCTTCTAGCGTGAGTGTTGTTGTGTTCTCTTCGATATTGTCGAGTTCTCTTTGCATATCCGATTTCAGCTTCGGGTCAGATGTGATTACGATAGAGTTTGATTCCAGGTCGTAGTTGTAAGCTCTCCGGGTATAGTTTGAGGATCCGATGATGGTGATACTTGGTTCTGTCTCTCCAGGGGCCGTGGCCCAGAGACCCTTTGCATGATATGACCACCCTCCTGGGGTGTTGACGACACCTCTTTGCCATTCTTCCAATTTGATATTGCTCTGTTTCCCTTTAGAATGAACGTCTCTCAAAAAGACCTTGGAAAGGTATAGGTAAGCGTCGGGAAGCCACCCAGAAATGCCCTTTGACTGGTAAAAGCCATTGGCCAAAGGAGAGGCAGTGATAACAGTACCTGAGGAATGAGCTGCCAAAAGCTTATTTTTGATTTCTGGTAGCATGTTGAAGTACCCAGCAGTGAACTTCCAAGAGATATTCTTTTCGTCAAGGTAGTCCAGAAGAGTCAAAACAGCCTTCTTCTCGGTGGAAGCGTCTTCAGTCTTGTAGAACAAAGGAGAGAATTGAGATACTGGGTACACATGAGTCGGTTTCAGCGGATCGGCACCGATTACAGTACTATTCTTCGTAAAGCTCAATAGTTTCTTCAGGGTCTTAGATGACTCTTTGGTGAACTCATGAGGATGTGCGCCTGGTTCCTTGAGTGGATTGGTCGAAGGCCAATGTAGCATGAACTTCGATGCATTGTCCGAGTAGAGTACCTTGTAACTGAGCGAGCCGATAGTGGTTTGTACCTTGTAATAATAGTCTGCCAGATCTTTTGACTTGAAAATATAGTATCTATCTTGACGATCTGTGAAGTAGTCTGACGATAGATTGGCACCAGAGAGCATGACTTCATCGTCGAATCCATATATCTTCATATGTTGGAGTCCAAAACCTTCGTTGAATCTCTTGGGGACAACTGCTTTGGCAATGCCTTTCAAATGTGGAGTGTGATACATTCTGATATCAACTTGATTTGCGTGGTCTTTCATCAAAGTGGCGAGAAGAGAAGCCGACGACTTGGACGGTGCTTCTCTTGTTCCTCGGAGTGCATCTGTGAGAATGGACACTTTCAGCTCCGGTTTGGATTTTAGTGCCGCTGCAAGACATTCGATCAGCTCATCTTGCGACTTTCCGATGTATAGCGAAGACAGGAAAACTCTCTTCTCAGCCCTGGCGATCTTGTCTTTGAGTGTTGCGTAGAAGTCAGTTGGGTCGAACAGGATGTCCACTTGGTTGGTTTCGAGATCGAATCTTGGGGCAATTTCGTCCAGGCGGGTGGCCAAACTGCGAACACGAGGGCTCAGTTGAGTTTGCTGAGATGCCATTGAAGAGAGCTATCTTCTCAGTATATTCATTGGTTGTGTACGTGTGAAGTACAACTCCTTTTTGTATATGATGAGATCCCGCAGTTTGGGGTTTTCTACTACGGTCCTTTTTCTTTTTGCACGTGAAGTTGTGAAGCCACCACTTTCCCGCCATCCAGTAATATCCATGGGTACCGTAGCAGATTTCTGTAGCACAGAAGGGGCTCAAGCAATTATACAATCTAGAAATTACATTTGAGAGTCACAATGTATTTTTACATATCAGATGTAAAACATTCATTTTATGCTATTTACACGAACGAAGCGAGATGGAATGCGCATCTCAAAAGGTGAAAGCCTCTCTGCTTCTAGCGATGGTCTCCACTCTTCTCTTCTCGTAATTCCATCTCTTCAAAACAGTCACCTTCTTATCCTTTGGACTGGCAAGACCCACCGGTTCAGGAAGGACTGGCTTGAGGAATCTTGAGATCAGTCTCTTTCTCTCAGCTGCATTAATCAAGTTGGAACCATACAACAGTTCCTGAATCTGCTTCTTAGTCTTCTTACCGGATCTGTTCTCGAAGAGGGCCTGGAGCTGTTGTGTGAGTTCGAGAACATGGGCCTTTCTCTGTTCTTCTGTTGTGAACGGAATGAGATTGTACTGGTTGTCGAAGGAGACAGAGGCATCAACCTTGGCAGCAACGTCATTGTATTCTGCTACCAGGGAAGCAGCTTCTTCTGTCGATACGAGCTCCTTCTTTTGCTGAAGCTTGACATTATGGATGTAGATATTTGTTGTAGTTGCTTGAGCAAGGTCGAGAGACAATCCGTTCTTGATATGCTTCTTGATGGAGACAAAACGATCAGCGGCGAGTTGTGTTTGGGACGGGGAAAGTTCTGTCACAATCTGTGAGAGTTGTTCGGAGAAGAGTGTAATGTTTGTCTGTCTCTTAGCTTCTCTTTCTTTCAAACCCTCGAGGATTTGTGGTCTCATCAAGTGAGCCTTACGAGGCAAGTTGTTCTCTTCAAACTGTGCCTTCTTCTCGTCTTCAATTGGAACATAACCCAGTCTTCTAACTCTAGGCTCAAAGTGAGGTGTCGGTAATCTGAGCTCTGGACGGAGTGCCACGCCAATGAACTTTCTGTTTGGATGGAATGGATCGAGATAGAAACGAACATATCCTGGTTCTGTAGCGTAAATGGTATGATCTTTACCGATGGCAGCGTTTTCACCCGGGTAGAACTTGGTACCACGTTGTCTCATGAGGATCTGACCTGTCTTGACTGGTTCATTCTCAGCGACTTTAGCACCAAGACGACGACCTGCGGAGTCTCTCATGTTGGTTCTGGAACCGGCGACTTTCTTGGTAGCGGTACGCACTTGGAGAACAGCGCTTGTACCGGTGACGTTGTTGTTGGCGAGCGGGAGGTTTCTGCCAGCGCTTCTGAGTAGCGTAAGGCCCGAGAGACCTCTTGTGAGACCCCAAAGTCTACTTGATGACATCTTGATTTTTGGGCAGAGGTGCTTCAAGAGTCCAATGGTCAACGTTAAGTTGATGGATGAGCTCGACGAGTTTTCAGTTTTTTTCAAGGCCCACCTAACAGTTTACACCCGAACACCACAAATTGGATATCGGGTTGTCCAGCCGTCCAGCCTATGATGAACACAAGAGATTGAGCACAACAAACAATCAGTATGAACAGTTCCAAATACTCTCCATCATTTTACAGGGAAGCTAACATACAGATAAGGATAGAAAAATATGGACGGCCAATGGGACATTGTTATCTCCTCTCTACAAGACATCTTCAACAGTAACGAGGAGTTGAGTTTTGATGAACTCAAAGACATCGCAACTGCTGAGTTATCATCGTACCCCACAGCGAAGTTGGAAGCCGCCATGGAAAAGGTTACAAGTCACAAAGAGAACGTGGATAAGAGCAGGAGATTGCTCGATGAGATTCTGCAAAACCTACAAGTGGTGATCGACGCTGAGAATAAGAAGAAAACCGAGATCAAACAGAAACGTGGGAGAAGCTTCTGGACCAGCCCATACAACGTGTCAGATTCCATCATGCTATATTCTGAAGTGGCCTTCAAACTACGTCAGAGAGGTGCTGAAGATGAATGGATCCAATGTGAGGTTACCAAGATTATTGGTGATGGCACGAAGTTTGAGGTGCGTGACCCAGAACCTGATGAGAATAACCAACCTGGCAAGACATATAAGGCGACGTGGAAGGACATCATTCAGATACCGACAAAGATTGAGGTTGCGGACCTTGAATCGTATCCATATGGAACCCGCGTACTTGCAAGATATCCAGAGACCACCACTTTCTACCCTGCGGAGGTCATTGGCACCAAGAGAGATGGTAGATGTCGGTTGAGATTTGAAGGTGAAGAAGAGGAAGGAAAAGAGACCGAGGTGGAGAGAAGGTTAGTATTACCTTACCCAGGCAAATGAATCGTCTAGGACAGCAATAAACGGAGTAGATATGGCTGATGTACTTAGTATTGTAGCTTCATAGTTAGCGTGTATATGCCCAGTTCCGAGCAGATCTACCCTCGGTATTTCCCAATGAGGAAGTGGTGAAAAAGTGTACGAGTGTGAATCAACAACAAAAACCTCGAGACGTTCGTCTAGATTGGTTTACGTTGTCTATACACTCTACAATCCACAACGGACAATCAAAAAGCAAAATGTCTGAGTCGATGGACATTGACGCCGGATACGTACGTACACATCGGGTTTGGTACTTTTCACGCACAAATGACTAATTTTAAGGTAAAGGACACTCGTGAGAGAGAGGCTTCTCCTCGCAGAGACCGCGATTTCGAGGAGCGTCGTGGGAGCTTCACAAGAGACAGATCTCCACACAGAAGAGGCGACTACGGAAGGGGAAGAGACCGTGGGTTCCGCCGCGAGAGAGATAGAGC
The DNA here is from genome assembly GCA_030462915.1 of Petasospora meyerae. NCBI lineage: Eukaryota > Fungi > Ascomycota > Saccharomycetes > Phaffomycetales > Wickerhamomycetaceae > Petasospora > Petasospora meyerae. The sequence goes on along the minus strand of JAKVQR010000159.1, from coordinate 77,184 downwards.
TATCCCACTAGAGCAGTTGAAGGACTCATACTCCTCCGGTGGATCTCGTGACACCGACAGAAACTATCAGAACTCAGTGTTTGTTGGAAACCTCGGGTATGACTGTGACTCTAGGGCATTGAGAGAGTACTTCTCCAAGGCCGGACGCATTGTTCGTGCCGACATCGTCACACAAGGTGGTCGTCATAGAGGAATGGCTACAGTGGAGTTCTCTTCCAGAGAGGAGTGTGATCGTGCAATCAGAGAGTTCAACCACAGTAATTTCGGTAACCGTGAAATCTTCGTCAGATACGACAACCCACCACCATCCGGTAGGGGTGGTGACAGAGACAGAGACAGAGGCGACAGAGACAGAGGCGACAGAAGATACGATGACCGCAGACAGGGAAGCAGATTTGACGACAGACATGGAGGCCGTGGGGCTCGTGACAGATTCGACAGACCACCGTTGGCGCAGGGTCCACCTACGGAAGGTGAGTTTTACGAAGTCTTTGTGGGTAACCTTCCATTCAGAACACGCTGGCAGGAGATCAAGGACATGTTCAAGCAGTGCGGAAGTGTCATCAACGTCGTCATCAAGGAGGACGAGTTCACCGGCAGATCGAGGGGATTCGGCTTTGTGTACTTCGAGAAGAAGGAGGATGCCCTTGCTGCCATTGAGAAGTTTAACGGATACGAACTCGACGGAAGAGCCCTTACAGTGCACGAGGGCAAGAAGAACAGTGATGGTCTCGGGGCACCTGCAAGAAGAGACGTACAGAAGAACTCACCATTCACAGAAAATGTGGTTGGTGACGGCGAGAGAAGCGACACACTCTACATTGACAACCTGCCGTTTGCCACTACGAATCAGGACCTCATCGATCTCTTCGGTACCGTCGGTCCTGTTAAACAAGCCGAGATCAAGTACAGAGACGATGGAAGACCTGCTGGCTCTTGTGTGGTCCAGTACGAGACGCCAGAGCTCGCTGACACATGCTTGGCCCGTCTGAACGGATACGACTACGGTGGACGCCCATTGAACATCTCTTACGCCAAGAGACCATCCACCGAGTCCAGCTGAAAAGCTCGCATACAGAGTCTTGTAACATATTTTGATGATAAACAGTGTACTAATCTCTCAACGATGTGCGTAGTAGTTTTGTCTTATTGAGGTCCAGTAGTACTCACGAGTCCCGAACCCCGATAACCACCGACAAAGCCGCGCGCACGAGGAAGACCCTCACAGAATTGACAACTTCACCGGTATTTGAGCAGCAGCTATAGAAAAAAAAAGAGCTGATACAGCGGACTTAAATATCAAGAGAGATACTTCACCACTCACAGTCGAGAGTTAAGACATGACACATCCACATGGACATCATCTACTATCACCATGGACAGTTATTGTTCTGTTGGTGGTGGGCTTCGTTGCATATGAGTTGCGCTCGAGATGGCGTAAGTATCATTCATTTTTAACATCTGCTTATCACACACCAGCTAACAAATTACAGTACCGCAACTGAGAGCATGGAGAGCTGGAAACAGACTCAGTCTAGGGGCATATGCGGAAGTTCCATCGTTTGCAGCAGACCTGGAAGCGGGACTGAGCTCTGACACATTCGATATTAACGCCAACATCGAATCCAACGACACAAGAAGCGGATTGAGCGAAGAGGCAAGAGCAGAGATCCTCAGAATCATGGATGAGCAGAGCATCTCGTTTGACGAGGCAAGACTGCAGTACACCAGAAACACATTTGCTGCAAACCAGATAGGACCTGATGGAATGCCACTGGATCCGAAGGCTGTAACCTTCAAAAAGTGATGGCGTGCTACCAAAGGTCTCCACCCCACTTTCTATTTATATCATATTGTTCTTTATTCATTGTGCTTATTTACTCTTGAGGAAGTTATACAGATCCTCTGACATCTTTACATCATTGAAGTAGCTTGTGAGGTAGCTTTGAGAGGAGAACGAGCGTGGTAGAAGCTGGTCGTTATCCTCAAGCTTGACACCAGTGATGAAGTCATACTCATCATTCTCTTCCTTGACAATCGTATCGGACAAATCTTTGTAGCCCAACACTTTCATCATCTCATGCTCGTCCAGACAGGACTTGAAACTGACTGCGTGTGATGAAGCTATACTCGAGATATCATCTGCGACCTATTGCTCACACTTCACTTCGACAGTGGCCCGACTGTCATTATCGTCACTCCACGACTGTACATCTTCTTCTTGTCTGGCATCTTTGCTGTTACCAAATGCAGCGCACGAGTTTCTTGGAGTGGACAGCGTCTCAAGATCACCAGGGAGGTTCTTCATCGAAGTTTCCTTAACACCAATCTTGAGTAGAGGACTATCAATCTCGTCATCCATGGAGTTGAGTGTGGAGTCCCTTTTAGCCTGTGATAAGCTCTCACTGGAGAATCTGGATGTGGAGCTTGGGCTCACCAGTCTCAAGGTAGGTTGGTGCTTAGGTCTCTCAGCAATCTGTGCGGTGTACGTGGTAGCTGTAGTGGTGGCACCAAGTTCCTGTTCATCTTTGGCTTTCTTCTGTGCAGCACGCTCTGCGTTGAGCTGTGTGATTTTGTCCAAGTTGCAGTTGATTGAAGAATTGTCCCTCGTCAACACCCAGTTTGTGGTACTATGGGCAATGGTCTGAATGTTGAGATCACCCAAGTTATCACCTTCTTCGTCCTCATCATCAAACAGCGGTTCCATCTTTGATTCGAAGAGCTGGCATTCATCCAATTCCTCTTCCATTTCAGGTTGGGAGTGCTGCTTGTTATACTGATTGTACCCCATAATTGGTTTTGTAGCAGCAGATGACTCTGGGGATGTTAAAATGCTTGAGTTGCGATTGGACTGACTCTCAAATCTGGACTGCACTGTTGCTGGTGTGGAGGATTCGGATGACACTTGGTTTCTTATGCTTGGTTTGGAGGATGAGGCAGCTGATGGAACCCTAGATTGTGCATTGGTAGTCTCCGTTGCTTTGACAGACTTCTTGAGACCGAACAACTGAGACAATCTATTCTTCAGGTTGGCTTTCGATCTCTTCTTTGTAGCTTCCTTGACATCCGATACAGCTTTGGAAGAATTGTTCAGAGGCTTAGGTAGTGGCTTGTTCAAGTTGATAGATGACAACGAAGACAGTCTTCTAGAGCTCACACTGCTGTCTCTAGTTCCATTGTTGACATTCCGAGACATCGTACTGGATGCCTTTCTGGAACTGTTCACTGAAGTATCGTTGACGACTTCCAGTTTGATTGCATCTTTCACAAGTGCTCTGTTGGCGATGGCAACCGTGGTGAACAATTCAGGGTTTTGTACGTTTCTTCTGCGAGCCTCCAAACTGGACAGTTCCTCTGAAAGATATGTTGGCAAGTCAGCAGCTCCTATCATGTGATGAATCTTCTCTCCGGAAACTGTCAAACCAGTGATACGGACCATCTCATCAGACGTGAATCTTGCACTGAGACCAGCAAAGAGACCATTCTCACTGAGTAAGTTTTGAGTGACGTCCATGTTCAGGAATAACGCAATCTTTGAACGAGACTGTTCATGGCCATACAAGGAGTGCTCATGGGCTGTGATATACACCGTCAATCCAAACTTCTCGTTCTTGAAGAGGTGGAAGGGGGTGGTCTTTCCCAATATCTTTGCCTTGTTGATCAAGTCGATGAACTTGGATGAGGACTCCAAAGACAAAGAGAAGCACTGTTCAGGGTTGTCTCTGAAGATAACAGTGACTTTGTCTTCCCCGAATGCATTCACCTCTATATTCTGCAGGTTTGTCCAAGTTTGCACTTTCATGTTTGGAATAGTCTTGATTGGCTGGTCGTTCATCAGCGAGTTCATAAGCACATCGGAGATCTTTGGTTTGGTGACATTGTTTGTGCTCTTTAACTCATCTGTCTGAACCTCTGCAAAGATCACATAGTCATTGAACAAGACAACGATACCGTTTTGGCCAGTCAGGTTCTCAACAACATCAAACACACCGATGACTTTTCTGTTCAACCATCCGTACGCAAGCATAGCAGGCCAGCCTTCACAGATTTCAGTCAAGATCTTCCCTGTTGGAGTGAAAACCCTTCTGTTGTAAGGCTTCAAGTCGTCCTTACCGAATGCATCAATGGTTTCCATACAAGTAGAGTAGTACTCCAAAGCAAGTGATTCCTCCATAACATTCCACTTCCTCGTCTCGAAAAGTCTTTGTATGATGAGCTTGACCTTCGTCAGCTTCGTATGGCTTCTCATCAAAGAAGTGACAACAGAGTGGGTATATCCTGGTGGTAGTGTGTTGCCATACTCCTGGAGGAAATCATCCAGTTCAGAGGCGAAGCTCTTGACGGCGGATTCATGACGCATGTAGGCTTTGTAGAAGTATGGGATGGTGATGCCACACGCTTTCATCACTTCATAGCCTCCATGTGGTATCGATGCCTTCAGAGCTTCAAAGAAGATACAGTTGACTCTCGTTATTTCGTCAACAGTTGGTGGGAAAACCTTGTTCACTCTGGCAGCAGAGAGCTTAGGAACGGTTCCATTGAGAGCCTTGATTCTGGTTGGAATCACAACCTCACGAAGAAACTCGACAAGCTGGGTTGTAACACTCTCCTGTAGCTGGTACAGCTCAGTACAGATGTACTTCACGGTGCTGTCATCAGTGTTGATGGAGTTTTCTGGCGGCTTGTACAGTTGGCTTGTGGATTCTGGGGAGTATTCAGTGAGTGGGTCAAAGAGTTGTTCGAGTTGTTGGCCAAGCAAGAATACAAGTCTGTTGTTGGAGTCCATGTGTTCCTCCGAGTCGGGATATACAACGTCCAGATTTGTTGACTCGAGATAATGTTGTTGAAGGAAACCCAGTTTGATCAATGAGGTACCAACTTCCATTGGGGTTTTGCGAGTGATAAGTCTCATGTGGGATGCTGTTTCACCTGCAATGGTTTCATCCCATTCACGTGAAATGGTTGATGACGAGAGCTTGAGCGAGGAGAAGTCATGGCTGCCATATGCGGAATATGCCTTCAGGAGAGTGATGGCCAATGCCCTTCTCACGTTTGAATCTTTGTGCTGAGGTGAGAGGTTTTCACAGGCACCATAGAATCTTGAATGGCTGTTGAGTGTCAATGACTTGGTGTGGAATTCACCCATGGCGGAGAAAAGCCCAGTGTCGATGCGCTTGGATTCTGGATCTTCATACACCACGATGGCGATTTCTCCAAGATTGACATCACGTCCTTCAAAAAAGGCAGCTGTAGGGAAGATGGTGTCCCACTCATCAAGAGTTCTATAGAGACCTCTAACGTTCGAGGCAAGATTCCCACTGAGTCGAATCTGGTTCAACGGTGGTTCGGCGAGGTTGTCAGATGTTGGTGATGGATGCAACGACTCGAAATGAGCGTCGTAAAAACTCGAAGCAACACGGGACATTGCAGAGGGAGTTTTGTGGACTATATTAAGCACTTCTTCAGTGGGTTATGCTAGAGCTGAGGGGAATTGGGCTGGTGTTTCCTGGTTCTTGTCGGTTTGCTTGCCGTCTTGTTGTCGTCCATTTTGGTTTCGTCTTTTGTCTGTCAATTTGTTTGTTTACTTCTGTGAGGCTCGTCGGCTTGTTGTCGGGGCAACCGGTAAATAGTCTGCGTACAAAATGTGTTATGAGCCCGCGTATATCGGAGCGCGACTAGAGAACGCGTACGTACTTCAAGAGATGGACGCGTATAGAATTCACGAGATGAGCACCTGGAAGTTAAATATTTACGTACGTTTGACTGGGAATTAAGCTCATTAGCAATGCCAGACACTTTGAAATATCAGATGACTGCCAATCTGGCACAAAATAGTACATATAAGTTGATGGAGTTGACACCGGAGTTGCTGAAGTTGATCGAGGAAGGTACCGAGAAGCTTGTGATGAAAGCCCCAAACGCCAATGCAGACGTTGTGATCTGCTCCAAGAACACAACTTTCAGCGTACGACAGAGAAACCATTCCAACACTGTGATGATTATGAAATCTGAAGATGACGTGGACGAAAGAAACATGTGTGGATACACCACGATGTCTTCTGTCTTTGAAGTCCACAAGTCAACGGGATCCATTGATGTTGGGGAGATACCTATCTACAGTGGGTATGAAACCGTGGAAAGTCTTGGGGAGTCAATGACATTGGACGAACTGAAAGCAAATTCTGCAATCTCTGAGAAGGAGTTCGAAGCCAAGTGGTTTGCATTGAATGGCTCGACATTCAACGATATCGCTGTGATCTTGTCGGAAGACTTCATCACTCGTATCCTTCATTTGATGATCATGTCTATCATGGCAGCAAACTTGAACTTTGATGAGCTCTCGCTTATTGAAGTATTTCAGACTATGGAGGAGGATGGCGGAATCACCATTGACAACATGGAGACCGTACTGAGGAAGTTCGTCAAGGGCCAAAAGGAGCCATTTGCCCTAGATAAGGCCAAAGTTGCCCAGTGGTACGGTGTCGCAGCATTGAAGAAACACGCACGTGGGAAACCTATCAGTAACACAGATTTCCTGATCAAGTGGAAATCTGAGCTACCTCCGTTCTTTGATTCCCCATTGGATCTGTCTTTGTTGAAGGGCTACTTCGTTTGCCCGCTACCTCATAAGCTGCAGTACTTATCCCCAGCTTCCTTACCGAGTGACATCAACAACAGACTCAAGGCGCTCTTCAAGATCCAATCGACATGGGAGTTGGATGACATTGTTCCCTACATCCAGGAGTTCAACGTCAAGGGCGTGAAACACGAGAACTTCATCATGAAGTTTGCCCGAAAGAAGAAGGTTGGAAAGAAGATCTTGATTACGCCTCGTATATGAAGTAAGAAGGAATGCATGCATTAGATTTTGACTGCTCTGAGGGCAGTGCTAACTGTCTCGTAGACACCCAAGAAGATGGCACCACCTGCACTGATCCACATGGTTCTAGGTCCGATACCGGAAAGGAACACTTTGAAACCTTCCTCTCTGAAGATGGTGGATGCCAGCTTGAAGACACCAACACGCTGCTCACTGAGCATGATTCTTGTTTTCAGCACGTCCAACGGAGTAGTGACAGCGGCTGCGAATCCACCGGCAATCGAACCACAGATGGAACCTTGCAATGGGTTGACCTGTTCCTTGTTATCCCTCTTTGCCCAAGACTTCTTCAACCACTCGTATAGAGGGAACTGGATCACTGTGAAGGGGATCTCTCTCATGATAGTAGTGCTCCATCCTCTGTAGAAGCCTCTGATTAGACCTTCACCGGATTCGTTACGTAATAGCGACTTGAAAGTGTCCAATGACGAGGAGTATTTGACAGAAGCCTGTGTACGTTGTTTGATGACTTCGGCTGGGACTCTGACCAGACATGCAGCTACTTCACCACAAGAAGCGGAGGCCATATGTGCAGTGGCGGATGCAACATCTTCATTTTGGATTCGTGATTTTGCGATTGGTGTGAGATATCTCTTCATGGAGTCGTAAGTGACGAAGAAGAGCGATGCAGATGGGGCCGATGCGATCACCGCAGAGCCAAGTCCTCTGTAAATACCTTTCCATCCACCGTTTTGGAAAAACCCGCCTTTAGCCTGTAGTCTTGTCTTGATTGTATCAATTGGGAAGAACGTGAGATCCGTGGAGGTACCAGCAGCAGCTCCACTCTTTCGGGGGGATGTTAGTACTCTTCACAAGGTTGAGGTCACCTCTAAACGAGAGTAATGAGAGAGGAACGACGCACGAGGAGCGATATCACAAAATCACTCTGGACCATTTGTTTTGTCGGTATTGGTGATAGTTATTGGATCCACTGATGGACAAATAGTACAATTGCAATAGATCGAGTGAATTGGAATGATAATAGGAGTGGACGCGGGTGTACGTTGAAAGTGGAGTCGGAGACGTTTTTCATGGGGGACGTTTGGGGTTTGGGGTCTCGCGATGGTCCACAGCTGACGTTCAGTGGGATGAAGTGGGATCAAATCTATGTAGACTGTGGGTGTCTCGTCATGAGGATAATATGAAGGCAAGGGGTGAGATCTAAATCTTGGATTAAAAGACGAACTACTTTCGCTAGAGTTTGGATCTGTCATTGTGGATAACTTCCATTCTCCAGCCACGGTACATAGATCTGTGGCTGTATAACATCTGGTGGCTAGTGCGCGAGATCCGAGATCATATGATTGTTGCATTGCGGAGGATAAGAAGTCCAGGCCGTATAACAGACGCAAGTGATCCCTTGCATGAACCTCTCCACTGCTTATCAACTGGGAACCCATCCCATGTAACATATACCAGATAAGTCCCACCACTCTAGGGCCCTCACTTCTCTCTATCAAACTCCGACCCAGTTTTCGTTCTCTGCCCCCCGCGCCTGACTTTTAGACCGAATTTGCTCCGGCTCTGGAAATTTGGAAGTGGGAGAAAAAAAGACAGGGCGTCCACCACGGCGGCTACTTGAGAGACGTTGAAGACACAACCGCTGAGACGAATCATCTGTTTACTGGAGCGCAAATATCGAGGCGAAGACCAATCATACCAGAATTTAACTTCTCTAGTCGAAGACACACTGAATTTGGCTTTCCATTGATCAAATCAGAATCGCAACCGCCTGTTCTCGCCTCCCATTTCTTTTACAAATCATCCACGGGTTTACCTGATTAACTCGGCTTTTCCACTTTCTCCAACTTCACATAAATAAAGAGGAAGAAGAAAACATCCCAACTGGAGCCAACAACATCCAAAGAGATCACTGACACACAGAGTACAAATCACAAACAACTACTAAGATGTACCAGCTAACGCGCAGAGCCGTTGTCGCCTCTCTCCGCCCACAGTTCTCCAGGCTCATCGCCACAACCGCCTCAAGGGCAGCTTCCACCGCCACGGCCCCTTCAGAGGATGTTGAAGATGTCCTCGAATCACAGAAACAAGCCGGTGAGGCCATCTCGAGAAACGCTTTCAAGGTGAATCCACTCAACGGTACAAGACCGATTTATCTCGATATGCAAGCTACCACTCCAACAGACCCAAGAGTGCTTGATAAGATGCTTCAGTTCTACACCGGGTTGTACGGAAACCCTCACTCCAACACACATTCCTACGGTTGGGAAACCGACAAGGAGATCGAAGTGGCAAGAAAGCACCTTGCAGACCTCATCGGTGCAGACCCAAAGGAGATCATCTTCACCTCTGGTGCCACCGAGTCCAACAACATGGCCATCAAGGGTGTTCCAAGATTCTACAAGAAGACCAAAAAGCACATCATCACAGTGAAGACAGAACACAAGTGTATCCTGGACTCTGCCAGACATTTGCAAGATGAGGGTTTCGATGTCACATACCTCAGCGTGGGCGAAGACGGTTTGATCAACCTGGAGGAGTTGGAGAAGGCCATCCGTAAGGACACATGTTTGGTCTCTGTGATGGCTGTTAACAACGAGATCGGTGTCATCCAGCCGATCGAGGAGATTGGTAAGATCTGTCGTAAACACAAGGTGTTTTTCCACTCCGACTGTGCCCAAGCCGTGGGTAAGATCCCTATTGACGTCAACAAGATGAACATCGATTTGATGTCCATCTCCTCACACAAGATCTACGGACCAAAGGGTATCGGTGCCATCTACGTCAGAAGAAGACCAAGAGTGAGAATCGACCCTATCATCACCGGTGGTGGTCAAGAGCGTGGTCTCAGATCCGGTACTTTGGCACCTCCTCTCATCACAGGATTCGGTGAGGCTTGTCGTATCATCAAGGAGGACATGGAGTATGACCAGCAGCACATTGAGAGACTCTCCAAGAAGCTCATGGACGGATTGCTCTCTATTGAGCACACACAGTTGAACGGTTCTGCCGAGCACAGATACGCTGGTTGTGTGAACGTTTCATTTGCCTACATCGAAGGTGAATCCCTTTTGATGGCTTTGAAGGACATTGCCTTGTCCTCTGGATCCGCTTGTACTTCTGCCTCTTTGGAACCATCCTACGTGCTCCATGCTCTCGGTGCCGATGATGCCTTGGCACACTCTTCTATCAGATTCGGTATTGGTAGATTCACCACCGAGGAGGAGATCGACTACGTTGTGAAGGCCATCAACGAGCGTGTGGAGTTCTTGAGAGAGCTCAGTCCTTTGTGGGAGATGGTCAAGGAGGGTATCGACCTCAACACCATTGAATGGTCCGGCCACTGATGCTGATGTATAATGTATGTTATGTATTTGTTTGCACTTCTATGGAATTTTGGGTCAGTAGTGATACGTTCACTCGTAGCTATCGAGAGGTCGCCGAAACCGGTGTCAAAAAAAAGAAAAAAGAAAAAAAAAGACACCGACCCACCGACCGGTGCGATGTCGACGCCCGATGATTCACACCTCACACCTCGGGGGAAAGTGAAAAAGTACAACCCATAACCTGACAGCTCCACATTCTCCAGCCGCAATCTACTCCAATCAAACACCATCCACAATCACAATGTCCACCACTAAGAACATCGTCATTCTTCCAGGTGACCACGTCGGTACCGAAGTCACTGCTGAGGCCATCAAGGTCCTCAAGGCCATCGAAGAGGTGCGTCCTAACGTCAAGTTCAACTTCCAGCACCACTTGATCGGTGGTGCCGCCATTGACGCTACTGGTGTCCCATTGCCAGACGAGGCTCTCGAGGCTGCTAAGAAGGCCGACGCTGTCTTGCTCGGTGCCGTTGGTGGTCCAAAGTGGGGTACCGGTGCTGTCAGACCAGAACAGGGTTTGCTCAAGATCAGAAAGGAGTTGAACCTTTACGCCAACTTGAGACCATGTAACTTCGCATCTGAGTCCCTCTTGGAGTTGTCTCCAATCAAGGCTGAGGTTGTCAGAGGTACCGACTTCACCGTCGTCAGAGAGCTTGTCGGTGGTATCTACTTTGGCGAGAGAAAGGAGGAGGACGAGTCCGGTGTCGCTTCCGACTCCGAGACATACTCTGTTCCAGAAGTCCAGAGAATCACCAGAATGGCTGCCTTCATGGCCCTCCAGCACAACCCTCCTTTGCCAATCTGGTCCTTGGACAAGGCCAACGTGCTTGCCTCCTCCAGACTTTGGAGAAGAGTCGTCACCGAGACCATTGAGAAGGAGTTCCCACAGTTGACCGTTCAGCACCAGTTGATCGACTCTGCTGCCATGATCCTCATCAAGAACCCAACACAGCTCAACGGTATTGTGATCACCAACAACATGTTCGGTGACATCATCTCCGACGAGGCCTCTGTGATCCCAGGTTCTCTCGGTTTGCTCCCATCTGCCTCTTTGGCCTCTCTTCCAGACTCCAACAAGGCCTTTGGTCTTTACGAGCCATGCCACGGTTCCGCTCCAGACTTGGAGAAGAACAAGGTCAACCCAATCGCCACCATCTTGTCTGCTGCTATGATGCTCAAGCTCTCCTTGGACATGTTCGACGAAGGTGTTGCTGTGGAGAAGGCTGTGAAGGAGGTGCTTGATGCTGGTGTCAGAACTGGGGACTTGCGTGGTACCAACTCCACCACTGAGGTTGGTGATGCCGTTGCTGCTGCTGTCAAGAAGATCTTGGCTTGAGTCAATCGCATATATAAGAATTACAATTGTACGGGTTACGAGATCATATTGGATAGGCATGCATAAAGACAGAACGTAAGACCATAGTAATGTACACAGGTGGGAAGAGAAGAAAAAAACACTCAGTTCAAGTTGGCGATGAAGTCATCAATGTCAATCTCCAAGATTGGAGCAGTTCCGGCGTTGGAGACCTTGGTGTTTTTCTGGGCCTCCTTCTTCTCCAACTTTCTCAACTTGGCCAATGGACCGTAACCGACAATGTCGTTGCTCAGTGTGAATGGATCCAAGAAGTGAGTAGCCACCTTGAACAAGTCTCCGAGTGTAACGATCTCGTGGATGATATCCTCGATACAGATGATCCCGGTCTCTCCCAACTTCTCTTCAACAACGTTGTTGTCGTTCAATTTTGTGGTCTTCATCTCTCCTGACTCCTCGTCCTTGATGGTGATGGTGGCTCTCTTCTGCACAAGCTGTCTGACGGTTTGTAGGGATGGCTGACCTATCACGGTGTATGGGGAGATCAACTTCAAGAGTGGGTAGATGTTCTCGGTGAGTTTGAGGAAGACACCGGTGTTGAGACGGGTAAGTCTCAAGAGCGAAAGCACCTTCTGTACCTTGGATGGGATCTTCACGCCGTGTGGGCCAGGTGTTCTGACTATGAAGTAAAGAGTTGGCTTACCGGAGTAAATCTGCTTGGCCTTGGAACCATCTGAGGCAACTTTCTCGATGTAGTGATGCACATTGGCCTGTGACACGGCCTGTCTCTCCACTTTGGTGACTCTCTTCACTCTCTCGGACTCTCTTCTGGTGGCAAGTGTCTTGGCAACGAGCGATTCTGCTCTGACGAACTTCTCTCTTTTCTGGCTCTTCTTTCTGCGGGCCTCCTCATCTCTCTTTCTGATGGCCTCCTGCTTCTCGATTCTGAGTCTGTCGGCGTTTTTTCTCTTACGGAGAAGTACTTCTGGGGTTGAGTTGAGTTCCACCATCTTGATTTATAGGGGTAATTAGCGGACTTTGGTGTAGATAAACAACTCTATCTTCACCTATCAGAACAAAGTCATCTCTCTTCACATCTAAAATTTTTTGCGGTGATGCGGCGTGGCCTTACCAGTAGGCCTTTACGGGGTTATGGAGCCCCGGTGTTCACGGATCGCTTACGTAAAACTGGTGCTCCCAAAAAAAAAAAAAACTGCAACCAAGATCTCGCCAGTGCAATTGTGTTTAGCTTTGAACGAGAATGTGGAGGCGACGCACCGGCGTGTGATGGCCCCCTGGAATGTTTCAGGGAGATTGGCCTATCATTTGCGGTTACTACAAACTCTGGAGATGACCAATCTACATTCATCGTACAAGTGTACCATATCTTGTGCTTCTCCGCTGCCTGGGATACACTGCTGTTAATTTGCGACGTGTGCGCCCTAACGAAAAAAACCGCCAAAATATGGCGCATAGTTTGCACGCACGCTCCGAAAAACACAGGCACTGATTATCACCAAGGCAACCATACGTCCATACCCATCTAGTGGTGGGAGGGTTACACTGAGCTGTAGACTATTCACAAATAGCGTGTACGAGCAGTTTGGTACATGAAGGACATTATGAAGGGCCCTGAGATGATACTTCGCACGTTCCTCTATCACACAGAAACACCCAGCCCAAGCTCTTCTTTGGCGTAAATTGCGCCTTTCGGCGTATCGAAAATCTTAGAGCCCTTGATGGTTCCTTTTTTTTTTTTTGTTGTTCCCGTTTTCTCGCAGCTAGGGCAACGTTCCGTAGCGCGGGCAGCTTGGGATCGAGGGAAAAAAATCTCTGGCGAACCGCTGATGAGTGGAAGAGAGGCGGAAACTCGACAAAGAACGACAAGTCAGAAGCACCACCAATTGACAACCGCCCTACCAAATTTGAACTTGGTCACTGGATTTTGGAGCTCCTGACATCCACCGTTTCTTCTCGAGCTTTATTTTCGATTTTTTTCTCGTTGAGGCGCCCCCAACTTACCTCTGGCGTCTTCCCTGCTTCTCTTGCCCTCAAATAGCTCCTTTTCCCACACAAGGGCTTCCAAGGTACTCGGACACGCTTGAACTCCACAACGAAAAGGACATCAGAGCTAGCGGTTCAATCCTTTTACGTCAGGTTCTCTTCTATACTCTCTACAAACACCCAAGTGCCATTTTTCCCACTCCGGAAGGCGCTTATCTTCACAGCGGTCACCCCATTACCCATACAGTGCCTGCAATTACCCGCCGGTATTGAACACCAGATCGTGATTTGTGTGTTTCGTTCACCACTCTTCCCACCCCAACTCACTCAATATACACCGCGGTGGAGTGCCTCGGGTTCACAATCAGCCACCACCATTGCCCATGCTGGAGCCCCGCAACAACCCTAAAATCGAAATGTCGGAGAGTGCTACAGGTGTCGACCCTTCACCTCGACAGGATGTACGCCATGACCCTTCCCAGGCGTCCCATCTCATGGCCAGTGCTATGAGCAACCCCAACATCCCACCCCAGTACAACCAGGCTTCCCAAATCCCTGTGATGGTTTCTCACTTCGCTAATAGCTCATCCAACCCAATGCAGCAAATCCCTTACCAACAGGTGATGGGTGCTCAGGGTCCTTATTATCCACCTCAACAGGCACAACAGCAGCAGCCACAGCAGATGACCCACCAGCAAATGTCCTATATGCAGGCATCACAACAACAGCAGTCTCAACAGCAGCAGCAGCAGCCACAGCAGCAGTCTCAGTCTCAACCACAACTACACCCACAGGCTCAGCAGCAACAACAACAGCAACAGCAACAAATGGCCCAACAACAGCAACTACAAGGACAGGTACAACCACAATAGCCAAATTCAGTTCCTCCTCACAATGGTAATCATCAACTCCAGATGGCTGGTAACGGCGCTCAGCTACCGCCTCATCTTCAAGCAAACCCATCAGCTCAGCACCATCAAACTCCTACAAGGCCAAGATTCTTGGATGGACCAATCCCAGTGGCTGTTCATTTGAGAACTTCGAAACATGGCACCCCACAGGGCACTCCAGAGTCACAGAGAAAGAGACAAAGAAAAGCCGACCATGCCTTCCCTGGAGAAGATGGCGATCAAGAACTGAAAAATCTGGCTGAAAAGGCCCTTGAAGTGTCATTGGAGGAGTTCGCCGCTAAAGTGAGAGCCATCGAAACTAACAGCGTGTCAGAGACAATTGTCACACCAACAACAAGCTCTGGAAGAACAATGATGGTCAAGAACGATACTACAAAGGAGAGACAGAGACAGGTGTTTGGTATGACTTGGTTGATGAGAGCCTGTCAAGCCAACAGCTCAGCTGTTGTTCCAAGAAATAGAATCTATGCCCGTTATGTTACCATTTGTGCTGAGAACGGTCTCAAGCCATTATCACCTGCCTCCTTCGGTAAACTGGTCCGTATCGTCTTCCCAAGTTTGACCACACGTCGTCTAGGTATGAGAGGTCAGAGTAAATATCACTACTGTGGTTTGAAGCTCATTAACGATGATGGTGGTCCATCTGCCAACGGCTCCAGCTCCAATACCCCATTACACAGCCACAGTCAAACATTCGACTCGTCGTTCCTACCTGGAACACCATATGGCTCCCACAGCCCAGCTTCCTTCCAATCTCAGTTGTCTACACCAATGCTCTCCAACCCAACAACTGCTTCATCTTCCAACGTTAACGGTCTTACAACTGCTGGAATGGTAAGCTTCTTCAATGAGAAGGTCACGTCTGATCTCAAATTCTTGCCGGATATTACGTCCATTTTGAACGAGAACGCCTCCGATCACCACTTCGACCTTCCAGATATCAAAGCTTACCTCCCAGAGTCCACTGATAACGATGCCGCTGATACTTTGTATGGATTGTACAAGTCTCACTGTACCGCAATCTTTGAGGCCATCAGATATGTCGAGTTGAAGAAACTGTACGGTGTGCTTGGAACTTTCCATGGTTCATTGACAACACCTGTTATGAAACTCTACACCTCACCTTCCATTGCTTCGTGGATTATCGCATGTGATATTGCTATGTACAGGGCCCTTATCAAGATGCTGGCAAAGTTGGCATTACAAGAGGTGCCATCACACGTGTTGGACCAGTTCAAGGATATTGCCAACAACTTTGCTGACAAACTGGCAGAGTCATTGCGTCAGATGCCCTTGAGACTTGCCGTTGCTAAAGTCAGACTCACTAAGCAGTTCTGTCAGCTTGTTTCCAGATTGGTGAGAGTCATCGGTACTGCGCAAACAGCAAACAAGGCACTCACTGACCCTAAAGACAAAGAACAGATGCACGATGATTGGATCAAATACGTCAACGTTGAGCAGATTGCAGCTAGAGAGCTTCCATGTGAGGGAGAGAACTTCAAGAGAGCATTTGTCATATTGCAAGAAAAGATTCCAGGGTTGTTGAAGAAGAACCATACGAAGGATGACTCTCCAATTGTTGAATGGGGTGAATACATTGCATCGTTGCCTTCCCAATTCACCGATGTCCCTCCACGCTTCTTTATCTTGTGCACTTCGGCATTGCTCACCAGTGCACTCCGTGAGATTACACTTTCAGGTGGTAGTGGGTTTGGTGCATGGTGGGTTGTGAGATGTTGGGTTGATGAATGGGTTGGATGGAACGCTGAACTTGGAGGGTTCATATCCAGCTCCTTTGATGATCTATTGACAGTTTCTGGAAATAAGAATGAAGCACAGCGTGCCTTTGTGAAACCACAAACTACGGAGAATGACCAAGAGAGCACATCAAGTAAAGACAGCCAAGAAGGTTCAGAATCTATCGATCTCTTGAACGGCCAATTTGGTGGTCTTTTGCCAACTACTGAACTGAAGGAGTGAATGTGAGGGGGAAGACAGGTCGTTGGAATGAGGGGAAAAAAGTTAGAATATGTGATATATTTATGATATTGATGAAAAAAGATCAAAAAGAAGTACCGATTAAAGTTGTTGATATAGTAGACATTTTAGTGTGAAGCTGACATGAACTGACCGGATTTTGGCGTACAGGGATTTCCGGATCGTGTTAGCCGTGCAGAGGATGCCCTTCTTGACTTCTTCGCTGTGTTTACCACTACTTAATAAGACACCATTGGAGTGTACGAGTGTATTTTCTTTGTTGATCAAGATGCGTTCTATCTTTGGTGGAAGAAAGAAATCACCTTCAAAGTCCAAATCGGCCTCTCCAGTGCCAGAATTCACCATGGATTCACCTCCGTTAACACCGTTGCAATTACAAGGATACCTGCCATCAACGAAGAACAGGTTGCTCTCCAAGGACTTGGGCGAAGACATCAGAAGCATATTGCCAACTCGGTTATAGATCCAGAACGAGTGGAAACTGCTTTATTCTCTGGAGCAACACGGCTCCTCACTACACACGCTTTACAGATGCATCAAGCCAGATAGGGAGAAGTATGACAAGAATGGATACGTTGTTGTGATAAAGGACACAAAAGGTGGGATCTTTGGCTGCTATTGTAACGAGTACTTGCACCCTACCGATTCACGGAGATTTTATGGTAACGGTGAGTGTTTCCTGTGGAAGAGCAAAGTTGTGAAGTCGGAAGGAGGAGAAGGGTCGCATGTTCAGTTCAGGGCATTCCCATACACGGGGCTCAACGACTACATTATCTACTGCACGTCGGAGTTTATGAGTCTTGGAGGTGGCGATGGTCACTATGGACTGTGGGTGGACGTTGATCTGCTGCATGGAGTAAGTGATTCCTCGTTGACGTTTGGTAATGAACCGCTCAGTGACAGTGGCACAAAGTTCAGCATACTTGGTGTGGAGGTATGGAAGGTTGGATGATGATGATGATGAGATGATGGGATTACAACGCGAGATAGAATGAAAGTATATTTATGTCAACTCTTCATATGTAGATCTCCTCGTCTGCGTCTTTGCTCATCTCATTGGGCAGCATCGCACGTGAGATGATCTGGTCCTTTGCCTGTGCGTACTCTATAGGATGCTTGTTCTCCATGAGACTTTCCAGATGCTATAGACGCACTTTACTCAGCTTCAGATCCTTCGACACCTGCTGGAGTGTCTGTAACCCCTTCTTAGCAGTCGCTTGGAAATCGAGCAACTTGTGGTGTGCTTCCTCTTGTAGTTGTATGAGCTCCATCTCTTTGCTCTTGAGGGCACCGGATGTTTGTGCCTGTATAGCGATGGACTTGTTGAACTCGAGCCGTGAAAGCGCATTGTCCAGTGACCCGGCCAGAAACTCCACTGGATCAAACGGTGAGCTGTCTTCGTCCTCTGAGTTGTATGAGTCTGTGGATTCGTCATCGTCGTTGGCAGTCGTTGTGTTATCGTTGGTGTCCTCTGTGAGATGGATTGCAAAGGTCTGCGCGTCAATCGACGGCTGTCTTCTATGCACACTGCGAGTCTCCGTCACGTCATCATTCGGTGTAGACATTGTACGTAATAGCAGGGATTTGTCAGATGCAGTCACACAATGGCTGAGAATATTGCTCTGGGTGGGTCTCTCTGTACACGCTGATGGAAATGTGTGGGTGGACCTGTGTTGGCAGCCCGGGAAAAGCGAAACAGCAGCGAGACGATTCAAACTACCTGACGAGACAACGTATGTATGTATCACTCACAGACTTATACAATCTATTTCCAGCCTCACGCACTCTTCTACCCTGTGAAGGCAACCCGTCCAGATCATCGAGCCACACAATGAGTCAGCTGGACGTGAAGAGCCGTCTGAATCCCTTCGGGTTCCTGTTCGGCAAGTCGCTGACAGACCTCATCAAGGGAATCAGAGCCAACAAAGATCCAGAGGCACAGCACAGATTCCTCCAGGATGCCATTGCCGAGTGCCGTAAGGAGGTGAAGTCAAGTGACTTGGACGTGAAGACCACTGCTGTCCTGAAACTGGCCTACCTAGAGATGCACGGCTTCGACATGAGCTGGGCAAACTTCCACGTATTGGAAGTCATGAGTTCCTCCAAGTTCCAACAGAAGAGAGTCGGATACCTTGCCGCCCTGGAGAGTTTCAAGAACGACAACGATGTGCTCATGCTCACCACAAATCTTCTCAAGAAGGACCTCAACTCGGGCAAGTCCGTTGAAGTGGGCGTGGCTCTCAGTGGAATCTCAGGAATCGTCACCACGTCTCTTGCCGCCGACCTCACAGAGGACATGATCAAGATGCTCAACCACTCCAAACCTTACATCCGCAAGAAGGCCGTTCTGGCAATGTACAAGATCTTCCTCAAGTACCCTGAGTCGCTCAGAACACACCTGTCGCTCATCACGGACAAGCTGCTGGACTCTGATGACTCCGTGGTAACCGCCACCGTCACCGTCATCTGTGAGCTTTCAAAGAAGACACCTAAGATGCTCGTCAATCTCGCACCACACTTCTACGACATGCTGAAGACGTCGAGCAACAACTGGATGCTGATCCGTATCCTGAAGCTGTTTGCCAACCTTGCTGCTGTGGAGCCTCGTCTCAAAGGTAAGCTCTTGAATCCAGTGTTGGAACTAATGGCAAAGACCCGTGCGTCCTCACTCGTATTTGAAGCCGTGAATTGTCTGGTCACAGGAAACATGATTGACGAGGACGACTACGAGGTGGCAAAGATGTGTTTGGAGGAGCTGGTGCAGTTCTTCAAAGAGGACGATAACAACCTGCGCTATGTTGGTTTACTCGCTTTCCTCAAGATTGGTAAGATCAACCCGAGATTCGTCTCCCAGTACAGTGATTACATCCTACAATTCCTCGATGACGACGACATTACCATCAGAGAGAAGTCTTTGAAATTGGTGACGGGGATTGCCAACGAAGCCAACTGTTTCGACATCGTGAAGAAGCTGATGGTACAACTGGTACCTGAAGATGAAATGGGCGATGACTCTCAATGGAATTCACAGCAGAACAAACCTGTACTATCTGATGCTTACAAGAGGGGAATCATCGACACAATCATCCAGGTCTCATCACAGGATAACTTCACCAACATCCCATCGTTTGAATGGTACCTCTCAGTGATCTCAGATCTTGTGAACTTGTCCATCATCAACAACCTTGCCACTGGTGAAACACTCGGAGAACAACTCAGAGACATTGCAGTAAGAGTCCCCAGTGTAAGAAAAGATGTGATTTCCACGTCGATTGCCATTCTCAACAACGATGAAGTGCTTGTGAAACTACCTCATTTGATGAAGTATGTCATTTGGGTCACCGGTGAGTACTCTGAATACATCAAGAACGGTGACGTGTTGATCAGATCTATCCTGCAGCGTGATCAGACTTTGTCACAATTGGATTCTGCCGTTGTTGTGTCCTACATCCCTTCCATTGTCAAGATCTACAACAGTTTTGTCAACAAGGACAGTACACACTGGGACAATGTGAAAAGAGATACCGTTGAGAAACTCACCATTGAGGTGATTGCATTTTTGGAGAAACTTTCACAATCAAAGCATTTTGAAGTACAAGAACGCTCTATGGAGTTTTTGGAGTTTTTGAAACTGGTGTTGGAGTGTATCGAGGAACACGATATCAATGCCATTGAGCCTCCGTTGTTCCTTACCAACGCGTTGCCTTCCCTGTTTGACTCTTGGGAGTTGAACCCAATCTCTCACGGATCACAAAAGAGACTTGCATTACCTGAATTGGACTTGGATTCATGGATCAACGAGGGGATCTTTGACGATGTTGGTGAAGTAAGTGAAGATGAGAGTGATGTTGAGGAGTTTGAAGAACAGTTGTATGACGACTAGGGCACTTTTGTGGATGATGGTGTTCACGACGTTGAATCTGGAATGTTTGACGATGGCCGTAAGAAGGAACGCATGGAGAGATTGAAAGATGATCCATACTATCTTTCAAGTGATTCACCTCCAACACAGATCTTGACACCAAAGAGTGGAGTTTCGAGTGCAGCTACACCAAGATCCACTACGCCAACGGTGGAAGTTGAAGACAAGCCAATCAGACCGAGAAAGAAGAAGAATGTTGTTATATTGTCCGAGGAGGTTATCCCAGGTGGTGTACCTGTATCGACCAATGAGGGAGCTTCAGATGTGGAGTCTTTAAGATCCAGCAAGTCCAACAAGTCTAACAGTAAGAGTGGTGGTAAGAAACGGAACAATGTGTTGTTTACTTCGTCCAACCTGGATAACTTCAACTTTGATGCCCCACCAAAGGATAGCGATGAGAATGCCATTGCCAATGCAGAGCTTGCCAAGTTGAGAGAACAGCTGGATAAGAAGCTGAGTGTGGGTAAAGAGGAAGAAGGGCCTGAAGAGGAAGAGGTGATTGTGATCAGAAAGAAGAAAAAGGAGAAGAAGGTCGATGATAATGGCAATCCGGTTGAAAAGAAGAAGAAAAAGAAGAAAGTGAAGAAGCAGTCGTCCGAGGAGAAAGAGTGACTGCTTCATTAATGCATATTGACTTTGAATAAACAATGAGTTGTTTTCAGTGTACTATAAATATAAATATATACATACTTTTGTTTGAGTCAGAAGTGATCAAAGTACTTTCCTTCTCTGATTGCCTCCTGCTTCATCGACTTGGTACACTCTTTAAGGATCTTTGCCTGTTTAGCGATATCACCTAGTCTGTCGATGACCTCTTTGTTACCATCCACAAACCCATAGATGGAGTACTTGAGACCGACTCTTTCACAGAATCCAATGACCATAGGTTGCACTTTTCTGAAATTGTGCCTTGGTAATCTTGGGAACAAATGGTGGATGGCTTGGAATTGTAAACCACCATGGAAGTAGTCAAACCATTCGGGACAATCCACATCCATCGTGGTACGGATCTGTCTCGAGACAAACGATTCATGGACCCCCAAGTCCGTTGTGGACATTGCGAAATGCGAGAGAGTGATTTGGACATGGACGATCATGGTGGTGATGTGAGAGACCATGACGTATATCCAGCGGAGTCTTGTTGTTGGGATGGTGCAGTATACGACGAGGTAGAAGAACCAGTAAGTGAACCAGGCAAGGCCACACAGTTCGAAATAACGGAACCATGCCGCTTGTCCCTTCTTGGGGCCTTCACCCAATAGCACGTGTGTCCATGAGAGCCTGTACAAGTTGAAACGACCGAAGCAGAGGATTGGGTAGTAGAGATATTCTTGCAATGGGATGACCAACTGAGCGAGCTTATCGAACCAGAGGAACTTCTCGTAGTAGGTGGAGTAGACGTTCCCAAAGAGTCTTGTACTCACAGCGAAGAAAGGCAAGTGTTGGATGTCCGGGTCATGGACCGGGTCGTTTGTTATGAGGTGGTGGACGTTGTGGTTACGCTTCCACCAACCTAGCGAAAGACCACCGCAGAAGGAGGCGATGACCATCCCGATGATGTTGTCGACTTGGTAGTTGTGCGTGATGGCGATGTGGCCAGCGTCGTGTGCGATGAACACCGACTGTTGCCATGCCAGTCCGATCGAGATGGCAGAGAGGACGTACCATTTGTAGTGGAGGGCGATGAAAGAGGTGGCGAAGAGAGAACCGATACGTAGCGCTTCTCTGCCGTATGCCCAGTAGTCGCATTGGTAGTAGCCGCCGTCGATGATCTGCTGGTGGAGCTTGTTGTACTCCTGCGAGAGCTGTTCCTGCGTGATCGGGTCCAATGAGGGGAGCTGCTTGATGTCGTTTGCCATCTGTGAGGACTCCCAGTTGTTGATGACGTCTGCCGGGTCCTTCACCACTCTGCGCTCAAAGGCTTCCTTAGCGGACAACGACGGGATGGTGTTGCCGGGCACGACGGGCTTCACTGCGGCGTTTGTCTCTCCTGCCAAATGTCCTTTCTGCTATTGGTGTTGTCTTTGCTCTTGTTGTTCCTCCATCGTTCTGAAAGTGCCTCCTTGGATCGGTGGGCGCATGTTCTCCCACTTGTGATCCAACACACCAATCTGCCAGCGCTTGAAAGTGGCTATGGTCTCGTCCGAGTGGTAGGCGTTCATCTCGTCTGTGGCGTCCCTGCCGACCAGGTGGTACACGGCTTTGTCTCCTCCTGGATGGTACTTGATCCACGAGTTGAGTCTGAGTACGCTGTCCTGGTAGATGACGATGGCGTCTCCCAGAGCGATACGGTGCTCCACCTCGGCCCGTGAAAGGATCCGCTTGTTGGACATTTGTGTGTGTTATTGGTAATGGGTATTCCCAGTGGATGGTAAGTAGAAAGAGGAGTTGTTGTTGTTGTTGTTCTTCTTCTTCTTGTTCGTTTAAGATCCAACTAGAGATCTGCAACGTTGGGCATCTATGATCTGGCGTGATCCAGATTCTCATCGCCCACTTCCCGCCTACAAAACAGGTACCCGCGGGCTTATGTCATCACACTACTAGTAAATTTACAGAAACACTCAATTAGTTCTGGAAGTTAACAGCACGCTCATCGATCCAGCACTCCCATGGATCCGTCTTACCCTTCAAGACACTTCCGGCAAGGACGTCGAAGTTCCCGTCCAACTGGTCGAAAGTGAAAGCGTCCCCGCGTGAACCCAACTCGATCTCCTCTTCGTCATCATCATCAGCTGCTTTGGAGATATTAGCGGACTACAGCGATCTGTAACTGTTGATCTCCTTCTCCAAAATCTCCTTGATCTTCTGTGGCTGTCTGGCGGAGAACTGGTCTGACTTGTTACACGCAACAAGCACGTCCACTCCACCCGGTCTGCGCTCCGTCACCGTGAGCACTTTGTACAAGAACTGTGCGGCCTCTTTCAACTTGGCCGGGTCCGCGGTGGAGTCCACCATGAACACGAGCCCATGGATCTTTGACGAGCGCTTGATCTCCTCCAATAGCAGACTGTGGAGCTTGTTGTGGCCGGGGAACTCGGTGAGTGTGAAGAGAGTGGCGCCCGAGGTGCCCGCAGCGGTGGACGGCAATGGGTACTTCGACGTGGTGTTGGGCTCCTGAGACGTGACGCTCTGGATGACCTTCTTGTGTGTGAGCCAGTGGAATAGAGAGGTCTTGCCGCTGTTGGAGGGACCACAGATGAGGAATGTCGGGCTCTTGTTCCCCTTGGAGATGGCGCCCAGGCCTGGAACCAAAGCGGCAGCAGACGAGTGCTGTTGGAAGATCACAACTGCGACCGTGGCTATAAGCACAGCCAGGAATGTCAACACAAAGGCACTCATTCCGGCCATTTTGTTTGCTGCTTTGATTGCTGATATAACTACTACTACGAGCTCAAGTTGTCGATGGGTCGTCCGCTTCTTTATATACAATCGCTTACTCACCCGTGCGGAAAATGGCAGACAGATAGATATTAGATAGACTCACTCTCACTTCTCTCTCTGCTTCTTCATCCACCTCTCATTCACCTCTTCGAACGAGTCGTGTCTTGGTCTCTTGCTCAAGGGGACGTACTCCCCCACCACTTTCACGGTGCCTCCACCGACGTTGATCTTCACTTTCTCCCTGGTCTGCTGTGGCTGCGGGAACAAGTCCATCATGAAGCGGGCCACTTGCGACTTCACTTTGTTCTCGTGCCAATTGCTGTACACTGTCTGCACTGTTTTCTCGTACTTGGTGTTCCCCTGAGGTTGTTTCCATTCCAAGTTGTCGAATTTGCAGTCGTACAACACCAATGGGAAGTCCGCTCCCATCTCAAACTGCGGCTTGGTGGGGAACTCCCTCTCAACGTCCAACAGCTGCTTCACCACCTCGGGAGACTCCAATCTCTGACCCACCAGAAACAGCACCGCAACCATGTTACGCACCTGGTGCCACAGGAAGGCGGACCCTTCCAGGTCAAAGCAGTACAACTCTTCGTCCAACTGCTCGATCCTCGACACGTGCATCGTTCTCTTGAAATTGGTAATCTGCTTCGACCCGTCCAACTTACAGAAGTTACGGAAATCGTGTTCTCCCAAGTAGTACGACGCCGCCAACGACATCTTCTCCAAGTCCAAGTTGGCCCCGTGGAACATGTACTTGTAATGTCTCGACACACAGCTGAAACGGGCATCGAACCCCTGTGGAGGTCTTAGGCAAACACCGTGGATCTTCACATCTGCAGGGAGAAGAGCATTTAGGATGTTAACGTAGTCAATCTCCCCATCGTCAAACCGAGGGTCCTCCTGTTGTTCCGCGGTCAAGTTGCTTCTCACCTTTAGTGACACCACTTGGTTCAGTGCACTCACTCCTCTGTCGGTACGTCCGCATCGACTGAACTTGAAATCCGATGGGTCCTTGGATGGAATCATCTTACACCTGTGCATCGCTTCAATCAGTGTGCCTTCCACCGTGGGTAACGGTGTGGTGTCCTTCTGTATCGCCAGTCCGTTGTAGTTCCATCCCAAGTACGCAAACCTCAACGCGATGAATCTTGTCTGATGCTTGGAGAAATCAATCTCTCTTTGCTTCTTCCGCTGTTGCTTATGGGAGTTGGATGAGGGGACTTTACACTGTTGGGACCGTAAAGTCTGTTCCAACTCCACCACTCTGCTGAGAAGCGCCTCTTTGCTCCAGTCTGCGTATTTCAGGTCTGACATGGTTCTGTGGAAGAGTCTGGTGAATTGCCTCAGTCCCATCTAAGTTGGCTGGGGAATGAGAGGGGGGAAGTCCGTGGACTAGATGAGTGAGTTTGAAGACTAGTTTTTTTTTTGACAGTGTTTTTTTTTTCCCCTCTTCCTTCTTCAACCTCAAACTCTTCTATAGCCACATAGCACGTCTGTAAAAAAATTTACGGGTCTCATCTCATCTCTCCCACTAATATCCACCTATCAAAGGGGCAAACCACCGCCATGTCCAAGTCGCTCAGCTGGTCAGAACTCCAGGACACAATCGAGCCATGGGTCTACACCGCCATCGAGGCCTTTGGGTTCGAGAAAATGACTCCGGTGCAAGCCGCAGTGATTCCTCTTTTCTCCAAGAACAAAGACGTCGTTGTGGAAGCCGTCACTGGTTCTGGTAAGACGTTGGCGTTTGTGATCCCTACACTCGATAAGATCCTCAAACTACAGGACCCAAAGTTGCACAGACAGATCCTCGCTGTTGTTGTCGCACCAACGAGAGAATTGGCCATGCAGATCTCCAAAGTGTTTGATAGCGTTCTCAACTTCCAACCTCAGGAAAACGACTGGAGACTACAGACCCTTGTTGGTGGATTGCAACCTCTAGAGGACGACATCAGAGACTACAAGAAACAACTCCCACAGATCCTTGTCGGTACCCCGGGAAGAGTGTCCGAGTTCTTCCACAAGATCCAACCAAAGCACTGTGAAGTTCTGGTCCTCGATGAAGCCGACAGATTGCTCGACGCAAGTTACCACAAGGAGATGGACTACATCTTCACCACTCTTCCAAAGCAGAAACGTGTGGGTCTCTTCTCCGCTACTATGCTCTCTGAAGTCGCCAGTGCCAATTTACACCGCACCGGGCTCAGAAACCCAGTGAGAATCGTCGTCAACTCCAAAAACC
Organism: Petasospora meyerae; assembly: GCA_030462915.1. Taxonomy (NCBI): domain Eukaryota; kingdom Fungi; phylum Ascomycota; class Saccharomycetes; order Phaffomycetales; family Wickerhamomycetaceae; genus Petasospora; species Petasospora meyerae. The sequence goes on along the minus strand of JAKVQR010000159.1, from coordinate 51,181 downwards.
ACAAACCTCAAACACTCCACTTGTCATACGCCCTCGTCAAGCCAGATGAAAAGATCCACAAGCTTCTCTCGTTACTCAACACTTTCCACTTCCGTAAGGCCATCGTGTACTTCCCCACATGTGTCGCTGTCGAGTACTTCTACTCTTTACTACGCCATCTCAACAAGCACTATTCATTGGACCTATCGTTCTACTCCCTCCATGGCAAACTGAAAACACCAGCGAGAGTGAAGACTCTACAGAGATTCGAGACAAACACAGACTCCAAATCCGTACTGATGACTACAGACGTTGCAGCACGTGGTATCGACATTGAAAATGTGGACTTGGTGGTACAACTGGATCCACCACAGGACGCTGATGTGTTTGTCCATCGTAATGGACGTGCCGGTAGAGCTAACAACACGGGCCACGCCATCACAATGCTCAACGAAGGTAGAGAGGAAGACTACATCGACTTCCTCCAAGTCAGAGGTATCGAACTGGAGGAGTTTGAAACAAGTAAGATCCCAGGACTCACAGATTTCCAAGACACCGTGAAGCAATGGATCATCGAGGACAGATTACGCCACGACAAAGCAGTGCTCAGTTTTGTCTCCTTCGTGAGGTATTACACCAAACACACAGCGACTTCGATCTTCCGTGTCTCTTCGTTGGACTACGTTGCATTGGCAAGGGCTTACGGTCTGTTGAGACTGCCCAAGATGCCCGAGATCACGTCCCATGTGAAGGATGTTGAAGACGGTTACATCGACACTTCGATAGACTTCCACCATTACTCATACGCAGACCCTCAAAAGGAGAAGAAAAGATTGGAGGAACAAGCTGCAGAGGAGAAGAAACTGGCCAACAAGCAGAAAAGACTAGAAAAGAAGCAGAAGGAGACACAGAATTCCGCTTGGTCCAAGACGTTGGCTTTGAAACAAGGTAGATCCGATAGATTCCAGCAATCGGACACTGCAAAGCGGAAAAGAGAATTGGAGTTGGTGGAATCTGATCATGAAGATGAGCAGAAAGATTGGAAAGACCTCATCAGAGAGAGTAAAAGAGAAAAGAAGATGAAGAAACAACAGGACGTTATGGGTGACTTTGATGACCTATGAGAGATCGGCATATAGTAATGATAATAATACAATGGTAACTATCAGTATCAGTCTAGTATACATATATATAGTACAACAATACAACAACAACATAGAGAAGTAGAAAGAACAAAAGAACATACTCACTCCTGGAAGAAGAACTTTGCAGACCACTCGGGTTCCTCAAAATCCATCATTTCGTACATCTTATCGAGGTCATCCACACCACGATACTTGGAGTTGGGGAAACTCTTGTTCAATCTTTCAAAATCAGCATCCATCTTCTCCCAATCAGCATCTTCCCAAAACTGATCCAACTTTGGCATCTCACCGAAGTCCATTTTTTTGCCTTCGTATTCAAATTGGGTATCATAGATGTTAATCTCACCGGTATGATGCTTCTTGAAGACATACAGTGCGATCTTGATTCTGTTGACAGTTCTCCAGACACAGTAGTGTCTCTTCAGTTTCGGATGGCTCTCCAGTGTCTCAACAACGTTGAAGTAGAATCTCAACAACGATTTGGTAGTCTTCTTCATGTAGACAGAGCGATGAAGTTGGCACGACATGACCGCAACCAAGTTTTCCAAAGCTGGCAACACAGCAGAGAAGACAACGTAGGTGTAAGAAGGGGCGTAGTATCTCTCATGGTTCTGCAAGATGTCAAAGATCTCCTCACACGCTTCCACCGAATTATCAACACATTCTTTGTAAACCTCATGGAAACGAGCCTTGTTCTTACCAGCACCAACCAGTTCAAAGTTCAGCAGGACCAGCAACAACACGTTGGCTTTACAAACCTTGTGACAGAAGTTGTTCTAAGTGTAGACGAGTTTGGTGTAAGGATCCAGTGAATCGTTGTCTTTGAAGTCTTTGAACTTTCCCTGGACTCTCATCAACTCTTCATCGTAGTCCTTAACAAGTTTGAGTATGGTGGAGACAGTCACCACTGATGAGTAAACATTCAATCTGTTGAGCAATCTTTCTAAGCAGGAATAAATCCCCAGTTGTCTCTTGTTCACTCTTTGCATGACATTGAGATTCTTCTCGTCAGCACCCTGCTGGTCCACAATTTCCAAGTGGAAAAATTCATCAGTGAGGAAAATAGGGAACCCAGTCTGGCCACAGATGCAGTAGTAACTGAAATACACGTAATTCCATGACTGTTTCAACGGTTCATTTTCTGGCAAGGAACTTCTGTTGTTCACATTTGCACTTATGATGGCATTTGCCAATGCTGCCACAGAGATGTCCACACGTTCTACCATTCCATCAAAGTAGACACGAAGGTAGAAGACACGAATCAAAGAGAGTATCAATCTTAGACCAGGTTGATTGATAGCCATGCTGTCCATGATAGAGCATACGATAGCCAGATATCTATCGTACTCATTGGATGCACAGCAGTGCTGAAGCAAGAAGGCATCTTTCGCATCGAGTTGAGATCCACAGAGTAACGAGATTTGCATGATTCTTACCAACATCAATAGGGCAAACAACGAGAGAATCTTGTTGTTATCGTCGATGTCGATGTCCAGTTTGATTTTCGTTTCGGAGTCGTCACGTGGGCCCAGGATGTTGACCATATGTGCAATTGATAACTCTCTGGTAGATACCGGACAGACATTCTCCAGACACTCGCTGCAGAATTTATCGAACAGCATCCATGTGACTTTCTTGGTTGGAAGATTCTTCTCGATTTCCTTGATCAGATCGACTAGAGAACCCTTCCCATACTTCATGTACTCTTCGACTTGATAGTTTGGGTTTTCCAGAAGCTTTCTGAAATGAGACTGATGCTTGTTGGTGGTTGATTCCTGCTGCTTCTGCTTCTTCCCGTACTCAATCAGATGGAAACATGCAAGTGCTAAGAAGTAGTCCTTCTTAGGCAAAGTAGCGTTGTCAAACAAGCCTCTAGATTGGAAAGGGAACAGATCCGAGATTGGGATGTTTTGTTTGTGGATCTTGAACATCTCCTGGTCGTCGAAGAAAGCTGGATCGATGTTGTCATCCTGTTTCAGATCAGGTGGTAGATGGTGAGGGGCCTTTGGTTGAGCCGGTGGTTGCTGGATACGAGGAATTGCCACAGAGGAAGGTGGATGTTGTAGAGATGGGAGAGATGGTGGTGGCATCACCGGTTGAGCAGAAGTACCAGGGATGTATGGCTAGCTGGCGTACGAACCGTTGTAGTCCAGTGTAGTTGAAGGCTGTCTCTGGTGCCACTGTGGCTGCTGTTGAGGATAGTGAGCCTGTTGGGTCTGAGCAAAATCTGGCACATGTGGAAGCTGCTGAGGTGTAGGAATCTGAATGAGAGGTTGTTGATGTGGCGGCTAGTACTGATTGCCCATCACAACGCTGTTTGGAGTGTAGCCGCCGTTGAACTCCCCGCCAGTTGGCGTCTGATAAGGCGCGTACTTCAGGGCCATGTCCATCTGGAACTGCAACTGTTGCTGTTGCTGTTGCTGTTGGTGCTGGGATGGATACACCATCGGTTGTGGGATTGACACGGTGTGCTGCTGATGCTGCTGTTGCTGTTGCTGTTGCTGTTGATGATGAGCTGGCGGCTGTTGGTGTAGCGGTACCGTGTGGGCGGCGGCTGGTCTCATGTGGTGGTGGGAGGAGGACGGCGGAGGGGCCGCCACGTCCTCGTAGGAGCACATGTGGCTCATGTTGGACTTCTTACATGTCGAGCATGCTGGTCTCGCCTTGTCACACTGTGGAGATCGCTCTCAGTTAGTAACTTGAACTTCCTTCCTCTCTTGACGCGTTGATTGACGGGGAAAAGCCCGTCCCCGTCAAGGAACATAAACAAAAGATAGATCTCGGGGCAATTTGGGCGCACTCCGGAGAAATACCACATACGCGGATTTTACGACGACGGCAGATGTTGCACACGGCGTTTCTTCTTCCTCTTCTGCCTTCCATTGCGACACGGTTTGCGGTGGGTTCGATTGGACGCCTGCTGATTTCAGTGGTGGTGGAAGGTGTGGTTTTTTCTCAATTTGGTTGTTGATATTCAGCAGCCGTGTTTTTTTGGCATCCTGTTGGACGCCCGGTAGGCGCAACACTATTTGTCAGTGTTTACATCATCGCGAGCCACCTCTACTGCGCGCATATTTGATCATCGAGAGTCCGAGTCACCCACGTCCATACAAGCTGAGTAGAAAAGCACAAAACAATGTTATTTTAACAGTACACACGTCAACGGTCATACAATGGCACATGTTCATCCCCCGATATGGGCTCTCAACGCGGTATTCTCCTGGTTCAAGCGGTCACAGTCTGTCTTCAAGGACAGAATCTCCTTGTTAAACTCCGCAAGCAGCATCTTTCTTTTCTCCGCTTTCTTGGCTCTCTGTTCCAATCTGTGATTGATCTCGTTTTCGCACATCTGATCCATTTCCTTTTGATACTTTGTGATATCAGAGTGGAGTTTGTCCAATTTGGTAGTCAACTTCTCACGCTTAGCTTGAAGAGTGTCCAATTCAACGTTGATCTCTGACAGCTTGGTTCTCTTGGACTCGATCTTCGACAAGTATGAATTCTTGAAGTTCTGGAACGTTCTTGTCTGCTGGTCGAAGTTGCGTTTCTCACTCATGTGGACCTCTGTCAGTTCTGTTAACTCGGTGTCGACCTCTGTGGTGGTCTATTCCACCTGTGCAACGTCCTCTTCGGCTTGTTTAACAGATGTCTTGAGGAACAGCAACTTTTTCAGACTCTTGTCGTCGTTCTTGTCTGAGGTGTCCAATTTGATCTTGAGTTGTTCAATCTCGGACTTCAAAGAACTCAGCTTCTTGGAGATCTCCTTTCTCTGCTTCTTGATCTTCAGCTTCTCTTTATCCAAGTTGATCATCGTAGTGATTAAACTCATCTGCAAGGTATCGAGAGGCTTGAGCACACCTGAAGTATTTGCCTGTTCTGGTAATCTCATATCACGCTTACCAATGGTACTGACGATCAAATCATCCACGAGATGTTTACGTTTGAGTCCTGTTGCCAAATCCTGCTCTTCAATGATGAACTAGATGTCGTACTGAGACAGCGGAGTAAGACCACCAACGATGAAATATGTGTCACCTTCATGGGAACCCTTGGAGACCTGATACCAAACGACACCATTGACACGAACGATGATATCACCAGAGTTGTAATTCTGCAGTTGGAAACTTACCACTGTTTCACCAATGTAGTCAACGAAGATTCTGATGACTTCCTTGCGAGGGTCAGCGTCGTAGTAGTTGGCCATGGTGAAGTCGTCGTAGTCGTTCACATGATCAGATAGGATCAGTGCTTGTTCCTATGGGTCGTTACTGCTTTCACCGGAGTATATGTCCTTGCGAGTAGCCATAGCTCTCACTGCAGCGAGGTAGGACCACACAGGTTGGCGAAGTTTGAGTTTGGAAGGAAGAGCACAGAAGATTTGGAAATTGCGGGAAACGATGTTGTCAGTGGAGACAGGGTTGTGTTGAAGATCGGATTCAATGAAGGAAGCCGGTGTGGAATCGTAGTGTGTGGATTCCCCATGTGAAGGTATAGGAGGATCCAACACCAATGTGGTCTATGCCTGTTCCTGTGTGAGTTCGATTTCCACTGTCCGTGTCTCTGACTGTGTATGATCTTTCACTTTGAGATGGTTGTAAGGTGGGATGATGGGCTCTGAGGAGTTGTTTGCTGAGAATTGGTTGATTGATTTGGAGATGAAATTAGTGCGGAAAACAGAAGAGAATGCTAAGAGAACAACATGTACGGCCAGAAGGAGGTTTACCCAATGGATTGCCGTTGAGATGTATTCGTTCAGCAAATATCGGGAAGTGAATCCATGTATCACCTCGTAGCTGTAACTTCGATGGTGGTGTTGGAAGTGAGGGAACAACTGTTGGGCGGAACTGATTCTGACTCCGATTTCTTGTTCTAAGTAGTCCACGAGTGTAGTGAAGACCACTTCTGAGAGGGAGATGACGGCCACTGCTAAACACGCCTTGATCAAAGGGTCTCCACTGAGCGATGAGGCCACCAGTGCCTTTGCCAAGATGAAGACGCTTCTCGTGAGCCAAGGCCCGGTGAAGTAGAGCACTGTAATGAAGCACAGATCGAATAAAGCGATGATGAGGAGTGAAGCGCCCGTTGATGAGTTGCCGTCCTTTGCCTCATCTTTGTCTCTCTGGTCTTTGTCTTTGTCTTTCTCTCTGTCCTTGTCTTTATCTTTTTGGGTCGATGACGAGACGGGCGTCAACGTTGAGATGTCTTCTGTGATGGAACCGCTCTTTAGAATCCTTGACATTGCAGATGTGAGTGTGTGGTTGCCAATGGAGAAGGCAAAGAAGACGTAAACGCCCAATGCCAAAGCGCTGAGACCCGGCGGCAACGCTAACAAAAGCACCAACACAGCGAGCGTGTCACGGAATGACGCGTGTGGAAGCACCGTTGTCGGTACGTGCCCCACCATTGTAGATTTCCTGTGTCGTTTGTGAGTTTGTGTATGATATCTACTAAAAAGAGTAAAGGGGAGTCGATGAGTAGAGAGAGTGAAAGATGATGATTTGTTTTGCCCGCGATCTCACTCTAGTCTGAAACTTACCGAGTCCGAGTCTAGGCGCACCGACTGAGTCCAACTTTACGGTGAAGTCCGAGTCCCGAAGTTACCGAGCTATCTACAATCAAAGGGGTTAAATTTATCCCCAACTATTGGCTATATGTAATGAGAAACATCGGAGACCTGGGAGCCCACTATAGTAAATCATGCCACCTGGTATGTCATTCAATGGCGACCCACAGAAAAGAGACACTAGATGATCATTAAGCTGTTTCATAGCTAGAGTTAACTAAAATTATCCCACTCTGTGTCGATGCGTGGTGGTAGGTTCCTGTGATTAGGTCCTGTTCATGGTTATAACAAACTAGCACGAGATTATGTTCATCTAAGAGGCTCATTTTGATCTCACTCAGTTTGGTCTGATGAATGACTTATGACTTTTTTACATGTCTGGACTAAATCTCTATTGGTCTCAGATTTCATTGAAGTGGTCTCCGCGGAGACATTTCTCGTTCCTTCATTGACAAGCTCCAAGATGGAGGTTCGATCTTACTATCCTGTCTGACTTTTTGTCACGCTCTCTCGTGTGCATTTAAATACCAGTGGGTGTATTACATATGATGTTTCTGTCTTCGCCGTCTATGCAGTCCCAGGTACTGAATCTTGTACATCACGTACTCTTCAGGTCAAGGGGTATGTTCTATTTCATGATGAAATGTACTTCGTTCACAGGTCGTCTTACGCTACAGAACTTTGATCGATTTGTTTGCTCTGAGTTCATACTAGTACTCAATATTGTTTCCTGTCAGCTATCTAGGTAAAGCACTGATCGACTATTCAAATTGTGATCAAGTGTATACGCTGGGTGGTCAATATTTATATCCCACAAGATGGAGCTTACTTTGACTGCATGCACATGGCAATGAGATAGCAAAGGCAAACAAGATTTAGCTTGATTCGCACCATTTATGATGATTGGGATAAGCCTTCAAACAGAGAGCATATCTCATATCTTATATCTTATATCTTATATCTTATATCTTATATCTTATAGCATATCAAAATTTGTAGTAGGTTTTTATCTTGTTACCATCGAGCATTGTTGTAGGGTAGAATCATTCACGTGAATCAATCACAACTCATCGTGTGAGACCCCTGGACAAGCAAGGAGAGCCAAAAGGTACGAATAGCACGGGTTCTCTTTGCAATCACCTTGCCAGGAGTAAGTATCAGTGTTAACACACTAAGTGCCGTAGCCAGCTTCTGCGTACTTCACCTTTGAATTCCCTTTTGAGCAATCATGATGAGGCCAGACCTCGAATGCAAATCTATCAGGGCACATGTAGTTCAGCGCCATAACGGATTCAAACCAAGACATGTAAGTGTAGCAAGTGCTCTCATTGCACACATATAAGTCAGTATTCTGGCAGACCTTGTCCGAGACACTCGCAAACACATAGTAAAAAGTGTCCCTCTTGAGGACTCCAGAGTCATTGGTACTGCTAGCCGATGGAAGATCCAAGACTCTGTCACCGAGAAGCTCCTCAATGGTTGGATTGAATTCCACAAGAGCAGCGTTCTTGTCCTGAGGAAGTGACTCAACATTACCTTCAGAGAGGTAATTGTAGTGGGTGTGGGACAGGTTCCCCATGAAACCAATGGAAACATTGCCTGCGTGGATCTGGTAGCAAGCGATCATGGCAGCGTCGTGGTCATCTGCTTGCAAGATAGCTCTGGAGCTTCTTGGAGCAACATGCAGCTCAAATTCATCAGTGATTCCGTAGTCGGAACTCCTTGACACACTCGACGGCAGAGGTTAACTGGTCAACGACAGTGGCGGACGATGTGATAATAAGTGATGGGAGCAAGAGGAACGAGGAGGGAAGAGAGAGTCTCATATCGATGTGTGATAATTTGGACAGATGTAAGAAGAGAAGACGTATGCTCTGTAAGGAAGGAGGAAATAGAGACTTTTATAAATATCCCGCTCACGAGCTGTCAAAATCAAACAACTCCCAAATATTGGGTGTGCAGTGCATATCAAACAGCTTACTACATGAGTATACGTAAGATCTTAAGATAATTATCTGTAGTATGTCCAGTTTAGTCATTACCTCCGAGCTATCTGAGTGAATTGACTGCGATTCGTCGCTGGTCCAAGGTTGTCTTGACTCTTGATGCCCTCTACTTTGAAGCTGGTACCTGCTCAGGAGACAGTGCAGCAATGTACACCTCTTTTTGAGTTCTCAGCCCATACTGTGCGAGGCTGTGACAAGTTTGAAACTTCTACCAGGTCTAAATGTTACGATTTTAAGCATAAAATGGCTTTTCGTAGTGGGGTATACACGTTTATTGAAAAGTAAATCGTGGACAAAGGCGCTTAGAGACTCAAGAATATTGTCTACAACCTCCATGATTGAAGACTCTTGGCCAAGAGATTCGAATTTCGGAGGACAAGATGAGGGATTATCTGCAGCCGTGGAAGGGCAGCTTATCACATATCTGGCAATCGGCAATGATCGAATCTCGATCCCTCCAATATCCCAGGACTCAGGAGCTGCTGCAACTTCCCAACTTCCCAACTTCCCAAATTCCCAACTTCCAGTTCCCAGCTTCCAAGCTTCAGCCGCACATTTGTGCAGGTTACGCTCTCCACTGTCCAGTGGCCAATCGCAACATTTACACGTCAGTGTATACAGTAAACCGTGATATAACATCAATTAAAGTGGAACAATCAAACCATTACGCAATCGGGTTCCATTGACCCAACAATAATACACCAAGTCTAGACTCTATACTTGACTTGTATGAATTGTAGATTGCAAACTGAGCGAGTAGACACGGGTCTCGAAATTCGAAGGCTTCGATCAAACCTTAATTTTAAGGTGAACTTTCAGGTTGTGAAGTTTCAAGTAAGCTATAATTATGCAGTTTCTTGCAGTCACTACATATGTACGAGATGCAAGTTGCCATCTGGTACATGGTCAAGAGCTCAAGAGTCAGGCTAAGACTGGTCAGTGGTCACTGAAGAGCCAGCATTATATTCAAGTTCGAGCTGAGAAGTGAGCCCGCTTAGTTCCGGGACAAAAAAAAGGTGTTACAGGTGTTCCAAAGAGATCACCTGGCACCATGACCATTGACGTAAGGAGCATCTAGCGTGTCACACTGTCAGCTGGTTGCGTTAGTGTCAGGTTAGGGTTACCAGAGCAACGGGTTACCCTACCTTTCCACCGTGCACGCACCTCGAGGAAAAGTCTTCAGTGTATTCCAGAGTGGGAATTCCTCTATCTACCTTACTGGATGGAATCCAGAGGATCATGTCGTGGTACACCTTTATGGATATGGTTATGTCTATATCTACTGTTATATGTGTCCGAGATAGTATCATACAGAAGTAGGTTAAGTAAACCTTGTCAGTTAGAGATGCAGCTGAACTCTACGACCACGTGCTGTCTCCCGAGTCCCGAGTCCCACCACGACTCTATGTCTACGATTAATCCGCTCACTTTTCGTAAGATGTCGCTTCCTTACAACTTAGGCTCCACAGACCGCCAAGAACTGCATTTACCATAAGAAAATCGAGCGCGAAGCTTTTAACTTTTCAGCTTTTTGCTTTTCTTTTCATTTTTAATTTTAGTATGGGCGGCCCGCGGTTTACTACGTGAAAAAGCTAAAAGCTCAGCAGAAAAAAGCTAAGGGCTCGAAAAATCGCGATTGAGCTTTTTGCCTCCGAGCTTTTTAGCTTTTTTTCTTAACTATGGGAAAAAGCTCGGAAATTTAAAAAAGCTGGGAAATTTGGCTTATGGTTGGCCCTCTGCAATGTGCGCACTGCATAACATCCATCGGCTACTACAGCGTTCCTATTGTACACGCAGCCTTGTGATAGTATAGAAACCCAGTAAACTTACAAAGCCTACCATAGCTTGCGACCACCATTAGAGACTATTTCGTTCAATACGACTATACTTTGCTTACTACATCAATGATCAATGATTATATATTTGTTTGACATTATCACCTAGCGTCGACATGTACACCATCAGTTCTCACGCTTCATGTATGGCTCTAGATATGGGTATCTTGCCACCTATTGTTCCCTGGTAAGCGTAGGTTCAACAACACCAACGTTGCTATCTTCCAGCAAAGTTTCCAAGGGACCTTCAGATACATAATTCGGAGAGCCGTAGTGGAGGTCTCCTGTGAACACCATTGAGACATTGAATGCGTGGATGTGGTAGCATGCCAACATCGCAGCATCTTGATCATCACGACTCAAAAAGTTGCGGCTGCCACGGGGTGCAACGTATAGATCTCCATTACTGGCAATTCCATAGTCGTACTTGTTCACACCAAATTGATTCACGCAGTTGACAAAGTTCTCCAGCTCCTGTAAGACATCGACGTTTGCGGTGGTTGGTGGGAGTGCAGTGAGCAGTGCCAGGACGGTGATTGCTGCTGTAGTGGCGGTGGTGAATGGTTTCATGGTATCTCAGCTTCACAGCCAAGGGATCGGTTCTTGATCATTGGGGTGTATAAGTGGGTGTATTTGCGGCGGCTATATATAAGTAGGGCATACACGGATGATCGTTTGGTTTTCGCAAATCGTATTTTCATTATACGACAGTGAAATGGCTCGAACATTTGGTTTTCAGCCGGGTATGACGTATGTACCGAGATCGAGGCCTAGAGATGCGCGTTAGAGTCTAGACTCTAGAGTCCTAGTCAACAGGTACGTATAACTAGTACAGGTGGCCGCGAGTTTCCAATATCCAACTACAAGTCTCGAGCTTATCAAGAAATGTTATTGCTTTTTATTACACAGGTAGTTATACAAAATAGAGCACCACCATCCAATGATAGTAATCACAACTCCTTCACCACTCCGGTTCTTGCTCCAAAGCCAGCTGATACCACAAGTCCCTTCTCTTAGTCTCGTCCCCCTTGATCGCATTCAAGCGTCTCACCAACTCATCGATGTAACAGCTGAAGTTCTTGTACTTGTTGAAGCTGGAATACTTGAAGAACTCCATGTGTGCTGTGGAGCATCCTCTGATGAGTCCGAAGATCCACGTGACCAGTTCATGGATGGAAGATGCGCCTCCCTTGGCTTCCTGGAGTGTCTTGATGACTAGTCTCTCCACTTGGGTCTTCACGAAGAGCGAGTCTCTGAATGAGGATAGTGGTGGTAGCAGTGGGATCTCCAAGAAGTCTTCCATCTGTGGAGGAGGGTTGATGTGCGTTTGGTGTGCCTCTAGTGTAGGTGAGGATGGTGCGAACTGGGAAGACTGCTCGATGCTGATCTTTGTAGAGAAGGTCTGCTCCACCGTCTTGCCCTAGTAGATGATCTTCATTGAGAACAGTGGGAACACGTGGAACTGGTTTTCGGTGAGATCTGTGAGCTTTGTGGTGTCCAATTGACACTCCACTGGGTAGTTGAAATGGAACCCGTCCACCAGGTCCTTCAACTTGAGTGTCTTTGAGTATGGATCTTCCAACTCATCTCCAACAAACGTCACAGAGGACGACGGAGCACAAGCCTTGAGCTGGATGTCCAAGGTTGGGATAACAACCCTGTGGAATTTCTCGACTAGCTTGTTGATGGAACCGTGAAACTCCTTGAAGTTATCGTAGCGATGGATGTGGTACTGTCTCATCCCCTCAAACTCTGACAACTCACTCACCAACTTCTCTGTAGCGTCGCTGTACCTCTCTGAGATGCAGATGTCGTGGATCTCAAATCCCTGTTGTAAGACATCCTTGAAGCTGTAAGAAGCGTCTCCCATCGTGGTGTTTCCTGGACGGATCATCATCAGTTTCTTCACAGTCTCTCTCATCTCCAACTCAGTCCAGAAGATCGACAGCTTATCCACGCTCTTCAGCATGGCTTTGAACTTCTGTGCTCCCTTCTCTCCACTTCCCTTGTACACTTTGAAGTCATCAATGATGTCATCCCACTGAGACCATCTAGGAGATGTGATCCCCATGTACGTCGTTGCCAACTCGTCCTGTTTCCCCTGTCCGTCTCTTCCCTGGATGACCATCCCGACTTTGTCCTGATCACTGAGCTGTTCCAAGACCAATCTCACACTCTCTTTAAGTTTCATCAGATACTCCTGGTCATCCAATTGGGGATCATCACAGTACACTGGGACGCACAAGATCACCACACATGGGGGACTCTTCGGCTTCGTCATCACAGATCTCATCAGTTTCACAGGGAGGTCTAGTCCCTTAGCTGTGAGCTCGTTGAACTTGACAACATCAGAAGGCAGTTCAACCTCGCCATCATCCACAAGACCCCACAGATTGGTAGTCATCTGGATCAATGGTACTCTGGTCTGACAACTTGGAAGCTTCACATCACAGAAATCGATCCATTTGGCACACAGGATGGTGTTCTCGCTGTGGACCCACAACTCCGGGAGCGACACAGAGCTGAAGTACATCACAAACCGGGTCTCATCCACGGTATAAACCGAAGTCAAGTGTTCCGAAAGCAAGACCGACCCAATCACGGCGTCCATCTCTTCGTTCACAAGGAGCAACACGGTGTCAAACACAAAGGCATACACTGCTTCCCATGTGTTGCCATCCAGTGAGATCTCAACACTGTCAAACATCTTCAGCTGTGGTAACTCGGAGAAGTCCACGCCCTTCTTGTCCTAGACCCGATCCTTGAGCAGATTGACGACTTTGTTGTGGATGGCCAGCTTCAACTCCGGGTCGTCACTCGTAGAGGTCTCCTCTTCACTGATAATCTCGTTGATGTAGATGCTCAACGTGTGTGAAAGAGTGTACACCCTGGTGTTCCCATTAAAAGAGTGCTTGTTGAACTCGGGGATGATCGACACGTGAGGCTTGGTGAGATCTTCCTGGGTGCATCTTGGGGATTGTAGTGCCAACACTGGAAGAGGTGACTCTCTGCGTTTGGCCTTTGTAGAATCACCTGCTTTGAACCCTGCTGGATTGTCGTTATTCACAATGATTCTATCGAGTGGTGTGAATGGCAAAGTGTCGTCTTCGAACAATTTCGGTCTGAAAGCAGATGTAGGGATCGGTGGAAGTAGTTCGTGTGTGTCTAATTCCTCGTTCTCTTCGTCTTCTTCCTCCTCCTCTTGTATCAGAGATCTAGAGAACACCTCTTCCAACACAGAATCACTCAATGGCTTAGCAGGCTTCCCACACGTCAAACACTGAGGTAAACGGCTCAAATCGTCTTTGTCAAACAACACCAAGTAACAGTTGTAATGGCACGTGTGTGTGCACTCCAATTCCAACATCCGCTCATTGTTGAGTCTCGAAGTGATTGGTTCTTCACAGATACAACAAACCTCCTTCACGAAGCTCTTTGACTTTGGTAATCTCAATGGCGTTGGAGTGTCAATGCTCGATATCAACAACCCAGAGCTGGAAGAAGGCAGGGCACTCAGCAAAACAGGGGTGGACGACGAGGCAAACTCATTGCTTCTCAGTGTCAACAATCTGTCCTAAATCCTGTCTTGTTTACGCACCGTGGGTGGAGGTGTCAAAGTGTCCAATTGCAAAGGTGGAGGCACTTTACTTCTCTTTGCCAGTCTCACTGGGTTGGGACTGAACTTGAAAGTGGATGAAGAAGGACTGGTGAACTTCCCCACTGGAGGAGTCAGGGGGGACTCAACTCGGGCTCTTCTTCTGTTCTTGTCCATGGTTTGGGTTCCTTATCTTCTCTACTGAGTGACAATTGGCAATTGGTTAGTGGTGGGACGATGGTGGTGGTAATTACTCTACAGAGTGTGAGATTTTTAATCCAGCCATGTTTAGTGATGTATGCAATTTCGCCCAAAGCGGAAATAACAAACTTACATCAAAAACTGCCGGAAGGCGCACGTCGTACGAACAGGTATATTGGATGAACTGAGATATATGAACAGCTGAGATATATAGCTGTCCATATTAGAATAGACTATATTGCAGTTGTCGCATATCACTCAGAATATATATATATATATCCCATCGATATATCCCCCAATACCTCCCAATATGAGCGTCCCCGCCATATAACCAACCAGACCCGGAGCGTGCCTCATTTCAGACACACACTACAGACATATATCAAACACAATGCAAAACAAACGTATATCTCAATTAAACACAGCCAAAAATCAATCAAATGTGATCTTCTTTGGCTTTTTACTCAAGTCCACGTCCTTGAAGAATGCACCGTAAGCTCCGTGCTCCTTCTTCTTGGTGTGGGAACCGAACTTGAGCAACTCAGCTGGAACCTCCTGGTTGGCTCCCTTCAACACGTTGATCAAGGCACCGGACAAGTGCTTCTCCTGCTCAGTGAACAGAGTGTGAGCAGTACCGTACTGGCCAGCTCTTCCGGTACGACCGATTCTGTGCACGTAGTCCTCCACGGTCAATGGGAAAGTCAAGTTGATGACGGTCTTCACGTTTGGAATGTCCAAACCTCTAGCAGCGACATCCGTGGCGAGCAACAAGTTCGAACGACCCTTCTTGAAGTCCTCTAGGGCCTTGGTTCTCTGCTGCTGTGTCAAGTCACCGTGGATGGCAGCGACGTTGTAACCTTTACCGACAAGCATGCGCTCGATACGGGTGGCCTCCTTCTTGTAAAGTGCAAAGATGAGCACCTTGTCGTCCTTCTTGTCACCGGTTTGGTACATCTTGAGCAAGTCGAGCAACTTGTACTCCTTGCCTCTTGGGTCAACAACCTCCACGATCTGTGTGATTCTCTTGTTGGCCTGGAGCTCGTCTCTGTCACCGATACTCACCTTCACTGGCTGGTTCATGAAACCCTGGGCCAACTCACGCACCTCCTTAGGCCAAGTAGCAGTGAACATCAGCGTCTGTCTGTCCTTCTTGCTCGAGGATCTCATGATGTTCTTGATGTCCTCTTCGAAACCCTTCTCCAACATACGGTCGGCCTCGTCCAACACCAAGTATGACACCTGGGACAAATCCACACTTCCCTCGTTCATCAAGTCGATCAAACGACCAGGTGTGGCAATGACAACGTTGGCCCTTTTCAAGTCCCTACGCTGCTGCTCCTTAGGAACACCACCGTACAAACACACAATGTCCAAGCCAACCTTATCGGTCAAACTCTTCAAGTTGTCAAAGATCTGAGAGGCCAACTCTCTAGTTGGAGACACGGCAAGCACCTGGATGCCCTTTCTCTTGTTCTTGGTGATCAAGTTGTTGATGGCTGGAACACCAAAGGCCATCGTCTTACCACTACCGGTCTCGGCAACACCGATAACGTCACGGGAGGACAAAAGGTATGGCCATGAAACGGCCTGGATAGGTGTTGGCTTAGGGAACTTGGCAATCTCATTCTGGACGTTGGAGTCAAAGGCAACGTGGGAGAAAGACAACAATGGACGGAAAGATTGTGACAATGGGTCCTCCACGGTGACGTCGTTCTCCTTGTAGAAGGCATCAATCTCTGATTGTGGGACAGCAGTGAGCTCTGGAGACTCGGTGTAGCCATCTGTGGAAGTGGAAGTCTGGGATGGAGCAGAAGTTGGCTTCTCTGCCTTCTTCTCTTCCTTCTCGGACTTGTCCTTTTTCTCCTTCTTCTCTTTCTTTTCCTTCTTTTCCTTCTTCTCCTTCTTTTCCTTCTTGTCCTTCTTCTCAGACTTGTCCTTCTTCTCCTTCTTCTCGGACTTCTGCTTCTTCAACAGCTTCTTCTCGGCCTTCTCATCCTCAGATCTTCTCTTCTTGTCTTTGATCTCGTCAACCATCTTGAATGTCGTATATATGTCTTCCTACAAACTACCTTCGAGTGTGATTAAGTCCATCTCATCTCATCTCGTATGCAGCTTCGATATGGGAGGGAGAAAAAAAATTTCGCGGAGTACGCCCGATAAAGCAAGGTTATATAGCCCTGGTATTCAACCCGGTAAAAGAAAAGAAGACATAACATAAGACAACGGATAAATTACCACACCAAATCACTCCAAGTGGGAATACACAGCAGCCTCCACTTGTGCCCAAGTCCCCATCACCTTAGCGTCCGCAAATGGAAGGATCTGGGACGCAATCATCCCGGCAATTCCCCTCTCACGATCACACCAGTAGAACACATTGGACAGTCCACACCAGAAGGCAGTGTTCTTACCACGTCCTGTAGCACCTTCTTGCAACGTAAGGAACCAGGACAACCCCCATCCTTGAGCAACATCGTCACCTTGAGGATAAATGTCTGGGATTGCGTTTGTCAACTCTGGAATAGCAGCAGGGATCCCCTGTCTTCCCAAGTCTGGGAACTGTGGGACTTGGTTCTGGAACATCGCATCCACCGTGTCCTTGCTGAGGATCTGTTCCCCCGTGGTTGGTGATACTCCGCCGTTGAGGATCGTGGCAAGGATCGTGACGTACTCAGAAGGGTTTGAGAAGATCCCCGCGCCGCCAGAGTGGTAGAACTTGGAGTAGTCGCCTCTAGTGACACCTTTCATTGCGTGTTCACGGTCCGACAACTCACCGGTGTCAGGTGCTCTCTGATTGATACTGATGATTCTCTTCTTCATCTCATCATCAGGTGTGAATGTGGCATCCTTGATTCCCAATGGTTCAAAGATGTTCTTCTGGATGTACTCTCCAAGTTTGAGACCGGTTACTCTCTCTAGGACTGTTCCTGCCCAGTCTATACCCACACCGTACTGCCACTTAGTCCCTGGTTCGAACAGCAATGGGAATTGCAACTCACGCTCAGTAACAACGTCAAACTCATCAATGTGGAAAGTCTCACGCCACTTCTTCAAAGTCTCGTCAAAGAATGAGTAACCAAGGCCAGAAGTGTGTGACAAGAGCATTCTCAATGTGATTCTGTTCTTCTTTGGCGTGAGTTTCAAACCTCCGTCATCCTCCAAAGTGGCAATTGGGAGGTTCTTCAACTCTGGACAGATGCACTCCAACTGGTCTGCATCGTCCAAATCCAACTTCCCCTGTTCGACGAGTTGTAAGATTGCAATGGTAGCGACAAGTTTGGTACAAGAGGCAATCCAGAAGAGGTGATCCTTTGTCAACTCGGTTGGTGTGTCAGCACTGGTCTGTCCTGCGGTGTAAGTGATCAAGTCATCGCCATTTGCGTTTGTCACTGAGAGGTAGAGTCCTGGTATGTCCTTCTTAGGGTCAGAGACTGCTTTGTTGATGATGTTTTGGATTGTTTTGATCCCTTCGGATGAAAGCTTGTGTGCGCTGGTCATATTGACATTTGATATTTAGTTTCGGGTCTAGAAATACTGTGGGTCTATTGACATATGTTATTCCTTTCACTAGTCCCTCTCCTCTGTATATATATATACTTCCTCTTTATGCCCCGCACTCGAGTATCTTGTACGTGTATCTTGAGTCAAGACCTTTGACCCCGCATAGAGTCACTGACCTCCATTGTTCCCAACGGGGGTCTAAGTTCAGCGTAAGCCGCCGGTATATTACATCATCGAGGTACGTATTTCATGTTATTAGATATCCGATAAAGACATATATCCACTAGTCGGTGTCCGTTATATCCCACAGTCATATGTATCTCCTCTTACACCTTCTACATGTCTTCCCCCCTTGAAAGTTGAGATATATATCGAGTGACCACATCCCAGGCGTTGTGAGCCGAAGCGTATGTTGCCCCTTACCGTTTTCTGGGGTTGTCAACTTGTCAACTTCTCAACCTCCCATCGCTCCTTCTCCTTCTCCCCGGGGTTAATTTCCGACATTCGCGCTGTACTGTTGGAACTTTGGAAGACTCTGATCAACTAAGTCGTGTGGCCAATCGAGAAGCCATCTTTGGTCTGGACATCGACCCTCAGTTTACAAATAACTCGTCAGACCAGTGCTACGGAGACATTCCCACACTCCAATATGCCAGTCTACACGGTGTCGCATGTAAGCCATCTCCCCTCCCTCATCATGATGTTCTACCCAGCAGTATGGACTAACCCCAACAAAAAGGTGCAAAACATCCGGATTTGCGTGATCATGGTTGGATTACCAGCCCGTGGTAAATCCTTCATATCGCAGAAGATCGTGCGGTATCTCTCCTGGCTCTCCATTAAGGCCAAGTCGTTCAACGTGGGCAACTATCGTCGTCGTACTGAAGAACACCCATCTGCGGATTTCTTCGACGTGCACAATCCTCAAGGGTTGAAGAAACGGAGAGAGGCAGCCACCGCTGCGGTGAGGGATATGATGGAATGGTTCGCCAATGAAGACGGTGTGGTGGCTATCTTGGACGCTACGAATTCCACAGAGGAGAGAAGAAACTGGCTTCTCAGATTGTGTCGTGAGAACTCGATTGAGCCGATGTTCTTGGAGAGTTGGTGTGATGATGAGAAGATCATCATGAAGAACATCGTGGATGTGAAGACCACTTCGCCCGATTACCAAGGACAGGATCCAGACACCGCCGCTAAGGATTTCATACGGAGAATCGAGAAGTATCAGGAAGTTTATGAACCGTTGACGTTGGAGAAGCACGGAGACCTCACGTTTGTGAAACTGATCAACGTCTCAGAACAAGTCATCATCAACAAGATCGAGACGTATCTGGAGTCCCGTATTGTCTACTATGTGATGAATCTACACATCAGACCAAGATGCATCTATCTATCACGTCATGGAGAGTCTGCATACAACCTGGAGGGAAAGATTGGAGGAGATGCTGATCTGAGTGAGCGTGGGTTCCAATACGCAAAGAAGTTACCGCAGTTGGTCAAGGAGGCAGTTGGAGACGACGATGTTCCCTTGACGGTGTGGACCTCAACGTTGAAGAGAACGCAATAGACCGCAGAACACCTACCATACCCAAAACTGGCGTGGAAGGCATTGGACGAGCTGGATGCCGGTGCGTGTGATGGATTGACCTACGAGGAGATTGAGAAACAGTTCCCACAAGATTTCAAAGAACGTGACGAGAACAAGTACGAGTATCGATATCGTGGGGGTGAGTCTTACAGAGACGTCGTTATCCGTCTTGAGCCGATCATCATGGAGTTGGAAAGACAGGAGAACATTCTGATCATCACACACCAGGCCGTGTTGAGATGCATCTACGCGTACTTCATGAATGTGCCACAGGAAGAATCGCCATGGATGTCCATCCCACTACACACGCTGATCAAGTTGGAGCCAAGAGCATTCAGTACGATAGTGCAGAGAATCAAGGCCGACATCCCCGCTGTGAGTACGTACAAGGAGAAGGGAACCTCCCAGTTGGGTGAGATAGCGGACGCTGGTAACTCCTCGAAGAACATTATTACTGGTGCTCCATTGACCAAAGAGGTCTGAAATATATATCCATATTCGCAATATACTACTGATACGAAACGATATATCAAATGAGTCATCGTCATATATCATCGTCAGCTGCACTGTTCTTCAAAGTCATATGACCCTCGGGCCTCGGGCATATAGTTTTCAGGTTTGACAGGTGACAGGTGGGCTTATATTCATATGTCGGCTGAGGCTTACTAAAAACTCGAATCTGGAATCTGGGGTCTCGAATCTCTTTAGTGTGCTTAGCCTAAAGTCTAGAAGTCAAGCTGGACGTCATCAACTTACAAATCATGAACTTTCATGGCGTGGCGGACCAATCAGTGTTCGCCGTTTGGTGCTTTTGTCAGCGCGCATGAAACGATGAGCTTCCAGACGGCGCCTAGGGGTCCCGAAGTCTGTCTGGAACTCGCATGATTACAGACTAAGCTGTATAGAACTGGTGGACAGTGGACGCATATATTTTTTTTCTCCTTGGCTCACCAAGACATATATATAGCCATGTGGTCCTCCCATCCATTGTGTTTCAGTCCTTGTTGGTAATTCTCCTCCAATCACACACAAAAATCCCAGATTTCATTCACAATGGCTTCAGTTATCAGACTGCCGACAATCTCCAGACGTGCCCTGTACGCTTTGACAGGTGCCACCACTGCTCTTGTCTCCGCTTACACTTACAACGAGTACCAATCCCAGCAAAGGAGACCTACACCTCCAGGAAAGAAGCTCTCTTCTCCAACTTCTGCCATCTTGACCTCCGCAGTTGCACTCAACGCTGCCCTCCCAGCCACACATACCAAGGAGGAGTACCAACAAGTGTACAACGCCATCGCCACACGTATCAGAGACGATGACGAATACGACAACTACATCGGCTGGGGTCCAGTCCTCGTCCGTTACGCATGGCACTCATCTGGTACTTACACCGCCCCCTCCCCTGGGTGTCCCTTCTCCGGTGGTTCCTATGGTGGTACCATCAGACACGCCAAGGAGCTCGGTGATGGTGCCAACAACGGTTTACAAAACGCCGAATGGTTCATGAAGGGTGTCCACAAGCAGTTCCCATGGTTGAGCTGGGGTGATTTGGCTACACTCGGTGGTGTTGTTGCCATCCAGGAACTTGGTGGTCCTAAAGTCGGTTGGAGACCTGGTAGAAAGGACTTGGACGCTGCGCATGCGATGACTGGTAAGCTTCCAGATGCCTCCAAGGATGCTGATTACGTTAGAGAGTTGTTTGGACGTATGGGACTTGATGACCGTGAAGTTGTCTCGTTGATTGGTGCCCATGCATTGGGTTCCTGTCACGTTGTTGCACCAAGATACCCTGGCCAGGAAGGCCCATGTGTTCCAGGTTCCGGATTCATTGGAAGATGGACGCACTCTCCAAACATGTTCACCAATGAGTTCTACAAGTTGTTGCTTCAAGAGGACAAATGGCACTGGAAACAGTGGGATGGTCCAAAGCAGTACTGGAGTGATGACGAGTTGATGATGTTGCCAGCCGACATGGCCCTTGTGGAAGATGCCAAGTACAAGAAGATTGTGGAGATGTATGCACAGGATCAGGATCTCTACTTCAAGGACTTTGCAAAGGACTTCCAGAAGCTTTTGGAGTTGGGTATTGAGTATCCACAGGGCACTGAGAGCTGGTACTTCAAGACTCTTGATGAGCAGGAGGCCTAAGCATGTTATTATTATTTATACGTATAGACTAGCATACTATTTATTCAATAGAGACAAAAATTGTATTATAAACTTGGTTCAGGATGTGGTAATTGGTGAGTATAAATGAAGTCTTCTCATCTTCATGGTATCCCACCGAGGGTTACCCTGCTGAATATCTGCCCCCGGAATTCGTTCACTTTCGAATAAACACCCCAACACCTCATGACGCGCCACTTCTCTTCATGGCTCTTTTTCGAAGGAAGTCTACACCTTTTCAGTAGATCGTAAGATTATTGATCTCGTCAAGCGCTTCATACCAAAAAACTACTACACAGATGTTTAGACTCACAGTGCAGAGCTCGTTGCAAAAGCAGCTCCAAACACGCTCTTTCTCCTCCTTCCCACGCTTGCTCAACGCCTCCAAGAATTCCACCACCACCACCACCAACAACTCCACATTAGATGCCGATAAGCCACAGCAGCAGATGAACTGGGCCGACTTCTTCAAATTGCGTCGTCAGCAACGTCAGATCAACTTGGCCTCCTCTGTGGTGACCGCATTGATTGGCTCTTCCGCGTCTTGGTCATACCTATCAAACGTTGAGATCGACCCAACACAGCTGATCTATGGATTCGACCCATTCATGATCTTTGCCGCTGGATTCATTGCCTCTGCTGGTGTTGGATTCATGTGTGGTCCATTGCTCGGTGCCGGTGTGTTCCGTGTGGCGAAAGGCTCGCAGTCGGGTGCGTTCAAGGTGAAGAACAAAGAGTTTTTGGAGAAGGTGTTCAGAAACAGAGTTGACCCAAGTTCTCAGAGTTTCAGTAACCCTGTGCCAGACTATTATGGTGAGAAGATTGACAGCATCAAGTCGTACAAGCAGTGGCTGAGGGACTGTCACGCCTACAGAAGAAAGGCCAAGGAGTTCCTCTGAGTACGTTGTTGATGTATATAGTGGAAGGTGTGAATGAAGTCTGTTTATATTCGTAAGGGGATGTGTAGTAGTACTACTACAGCAAAGAAGGGTGAAGAGGGTTAAGCTTGTATTCCTGGTACGATACGGGTTACTGTCACTGATATCCTGAAGTCGAAGGGACTCAATGACAAACTAATACCATACTCTGGGATCGGCGCTTTGTGAGGTTGTACACGATCCACCGCATTAACTCCCATCAGAGGTGTCGTATACATCGTGGCGTACAACTGGATCTCATTATAAGGAGAATGCAGCACCATGGACGACGTGCACATCCGAGCTAATTGCAGTTGGCATGTGGTTTGATTCATAATATTCTTCGCAATCTCACTTCAAAGCTGGATTTCATCATCTGGGTTGTTAGTTATCAAAATTACCAAGACAGGAGAGTAGGATGCTAAATGGTCTCCCAGAGGGTGAGGTGCAAGATTGTGTTTTTTGTGCAGATCTCCACGCTTTTATAGTCTCCCCGGGTTCGAAAAACTACCGCGTCATCGTCAACACTTCATAATCATAACAGTCGTAACAATTTATCTCATCACCATCAGCAGAACTTCCAGTCCACGCCGGTAACTTCCTTCAGTCTCGTCATGATGTGGTCCATTGGGGTGAAGAGCCCGAACTGCTTCCCCTCGCCGTCGTAACTGTGCAGCATCCCCACACATCCCAGTCCTCTCTCCTTCTCCAGCTTGTGCAAGATAAGCGAGCCAGAGTCCCCTCCATTGCAGAACATCGGCTCCCCTGAACCAACAACAAACTCCGAGGTCTGCAAAGCCCCACGGAGCCAATACACCATCTTCAACCCATTGAGCTGTCCCGTGGTGTATTTCGTGCTAGCGCCCACTTTGAACACCTTCGTGTGCGCACTGAACTCGCCCCGTGTCACGATCCTCTTGATGGTGTTGTTGAACTTCAAACTAGGCGAGTACTGGTCCGCATCGTCACCAAGAGAGTTTCTGGGCTCCTTCACATCCTCGTTCAACTTCACAATAGCCACGTCCGACAGCGTGTGATCCACCACAACACGCTCTCCCCAGATAACAGCGCCCAAGTCCTGTTTGAACCGCTGACATCTCTCCAACTCCGCCACGTAGGCCTCTCGTTCCGGTGTTCCCTCGCTGTATCTATCACGTTCCACGGCAAGAGCGGCCTTGTATGCGTTGATCAGCACGGAGGAAGGTGTTTGCACGGTTGGGTAGTCCTGTTGTTCTCCCAGTAGCACGTGCGCACAGGTGATGGCAAACCTGGTGTTGGCGTACTTCAACAGTGACTTGTCCGTCTTGGCGGTGATGATCGGTGTGATGTATCCTCCCAGTGTTCCCGAGGTCTTCAGGGCATCTGTAGACGATATCGAGACAGAGATTTCAGGTGACGAGTGTGTGGCGACTTTGAAAGGCGGGGTGAACTTGGTGGAGGCCGGGGTGATGTGGTTTTGGGACACGAAGAAGTGCACGTCTGGGAAGGTCTGGAATAGCGCATTCACAATCTCGAAGTGCTCCTGTTGCAACTCTGGGAACCCAAACATGATGGAGAGCACTGCTGTTTGTCTCGAGAGTCCCCTCAGGATTGGCGCAATGAAGGATCCGTCCTGGTCTGAGAGTGCTGTGGATGATTGCGCTATACGGTCGATGATCATAGCCAGTCTCTGCTGCCCCGGATAAGGCTCTCCCTCGCTGATGGCGAAGTTCTGGAAGTATGGAACAGTGTCGAAGGACTCACTCACTGGGGTGAAGTTCAACTTCTGGAGCAGCTCAGCAAGAGATCTCTTCACAAGCGCACGGGACTCGGCATACACATCACCTCTCAGGTATGTGTCGTGGAACTGCAAACACACCTTGACGATGTTTCTCACATGTTGGTCCTCAGTGATCTTAGTTGAAGCACCAGAGCTCACTTTCATCTGGATAGCACCGTCCATCAACTCCACTAGTCTGATCGATGCCCTCGATACGTTTGTCACGCTCTGCTGTACGTGATCAACAAGCTCCAACAGTGACTCCGTGAGCACTTCGAGTGCCCTCTGCACTTCCACCTTGGTCATCGTAGGCTGCTCGTACGAACCTGCCGTGCTGTTTGTCTTGGTGAGAGAGAGCTCGGTGTACTTCTCCGCGGGCATCACCCTCAAGGGCTTCCCTATGCTGTCGATGTTGGCTCCATACCGAGACTTGGATCTGGTGGACGACGATGACAAGTTCGAAGTCGGTGTAGTGGAAAAAGTGTCCAGTGTGCGATGTGTACTGAACAACGAGGATCTGTGTAGGGACTGGAGAGTGTCCTTCTCCTCGTCAGAAGAGACATCTGAATCTGCCTCCATACGGCTACTTGATGCTGGTGGAAGTGGTACTGCTGCTGCTGCTGCCTCAGATCTCTGCTGTGGTTGTGCACTCTGTTCTTCCTGACTCGTCGACTCTTCCGGTATCATCTCTGGGAAGTCCTCTCTCTTCTTGAAAAACCTCTTCATCCTTCTTGTACTCTGCCAAGTGGAAAGGGCACCTCAGTGTTTCTTTATATCTATCCGTGTCTATGGATTTACGTCTCCTACAGCGGTTCAAGCCTTCCCTGTTTGTGAAAATGCCAGCGCTTATTCGTAATTTTTTTTGCCGTGTCCGCCGTTTACCGTCCGCAACGGCGCCAAAGATAACAAGTGCTGCGTAACGTATTACCCGCTTTGGGACAAACGAGGTCATCCCGTCTCTTTTTATCAGACTGCAAGTGCGTTTTGGCATATGCCATATGACATTTGACATGTCACATATGACATATTGCGCAGAGAGAGACGGGAATAACAACTACAGTTGAGCTATATAGCTGTTGTAACGATTACCATATTAATATATATATCAAATTAGTAGACTGGAATATGGGTCTAATCACTCGGACTCCTCGATCAACTCCGGAAGTCTCTCGATGGACTCGGTGCCGTACACAATCTGGTAGATAGCCTCAAACAATGGGAACTCCTTGGTCAACCCCTTAGCCTCAAGCAATTCGTGCACCTCCTTGGCAGTGATGATACCCTGGGCACTCTGGCCGTTCAACAGCTCCTTCTCCACCTCCTGGGCGGACTTACCCGTCTGGGCCATCACCTTGGCAACTCTAACGTTTCTACCACCGGCACAAGTGGTGATCAAATCGGCAACACCGGCAGACTCCTTGGTGAAAGTGTCCTGGTTGGTCTCACCTGGGAAGAACACCTCGGCAAACTTGATGGTCTCGTTCAACCCATATCTCTGGATAGCGGAGGCGGCATTGTCACCCCAGTTCAAACCATGGACAAAGCCAACACCAAGTGCAACAATATTCTTCAAGGCACCTGCAAGAGACACACCGGCAACGTCCTCAATCACACGCACGTGGAAGTATGGTCTGTGGAAGGCTGCTCTCAACACCACACGGTCAATGTCCTTACCAACACCTTGGAAATCGGATGGGGTTCTGTAAGCCACGGTGGTCTCGGACCACTTCTCCTTAGCAACCTCTGGGGCCAAGTTGGCACCACTGAGGGCACCACAGTGGACACCCAATGTCTCTGTGATGTAGGTCGAAAGCAACTTACAACCTTCTGGAGTGACTTCCAAACCCTTCAAACAAGAGATGGCTCTGGCGTATGGCTTCAAGTTGGCCTGCTTCAACTGCTTGCAGATGTTTGGCAAGAACTGGTGAGGGATGTTGAAGATGAGCAAATCGGCACCTTCAGCGGCCTTCACGATGGATGGCTCTGCGTGCAAGTTCACAGGAAGTTTGATCCCTGGGAGGTACTTGACATTCTCATGCTCGGTGTTAATGATCTCGGTGAGGTTCTTGCCGTTGATCTTCTCCTCGAACACCCACATGTCCACCTGACGTTCGAACAGGTGTGGTCTCAATGCGGTGTTCTCAGCAACGACTTTGGCAATGGTGGTACCCCAGTTACCAGAACCGATGACTGTGATCTTGAAAGGACGCACTGGGGCGAGGGAGGCATTGGTGCGCTGTGCGGAGATGTGGGAGCCAATCTGTGTGAGTCTTTGCTGGGCGGACATTCTGGTGGATGTGTGGCGTGTGAGTCTCGTTAGCATGAAGCTGTTGGGGCGATATATAACTCTTTTGGAAAGAGGGTGTGGCGGGCGAGTTCTTATATATCACACTATTAGAGACGGGTTGTTTTTTTGGATATGGGGGAGCGCGGCCAAAAGGGATGATGGAAACGAGGTGGAAGCGAAAAGAAAAGAGCCACGGTTCAGCCACAGCGGTTGAGTATGGGCTTGCGGGGTTTTCCGGGTCTTCCCGAGGCCAACTTTAAGAGCTGTCATATGAACGTCTACAATTGTGTTTCAAGAAATCGATATATCACTAGGAATATATCGCTATATATATGGGGTGGATGGATATATGGAGACAAAACCATATACCCATCGAAAGCAGAATATTTCCAGAAAGAACAAAACCATGTTACCCGTCCGTCCTGATACACCAGGCTCCCAACTAACTAATGAAAGTCTCCGGGATCACCCGAATGGAGAGCCCACCGTACTCGGGAAAGGGTCTAGTTGGATTTTAGTAACTCAAAGTTTACCTCAAATACCAGCCAAATAGTCAATTGGAGGACCATAACCGTTGATGTAGTGTGTTACAAAGACAGTCATCAGATCGCCGTCGGGAGTAGTCACAATCTGGGAGGACTTGATGGAGTTTTGTAGCGATCTTTGGGTGTCTTCATCAGTTACTAGTCTGAGAAGATACTCCTTGAGCCTCTCCACACTGTTGTCATCGTCAGCTGATTCCAGACTGTCCCACGGAAGCTCTAAGTTGACCTAATTTTGTTTTTTCAGACTACCATCGCTCCAAGTGCTGTTGAAAAGCTCATCCAACTCCTCAGCGAAGAGATTCTCGTAACTGTTTGTATAGCTCCCCTCTTGTAACTCTTCCAAGAAGCTCTCATCAAACTGATCTTCTGCTTCGTTGATGTACTAATCAAACTCGTCAACACTCCAATCAATCATCTCATCAGTATCCTAGCTCGAAGAACTGACAAGATCCTTCTTGGTGATGCTCTTCACCTTCCACAAGGGGACACTGTACTCGTGGTTGTCAACTCCGAGGGGATACAACGCGCCATCGACAACTTGATCTGGATCAACAACTGTGCAGATATATTCCAAACCACTCTTGTCAACTTCTCCAGGCTTCAAAGTACTCAAAGAACTCCTAATCTCCTCTGCTGCTGCTGACTCTGAGGAACACACGTAGAAGTATCCCTGTTTAGTCTCAGCTATCAGGAGGTTGTAAGGGGAGTTGTCAAGGGAGTCCACTGCCATTCTTGGAGGCCACTGTGTGTTACGCTGTACCAACTTCAATGATCCTTCTACCAATACTTCTTCTTCAAACTGTTGTGCCACGTGTGTTGGTATATCGATCCCACCATTGATCTGGCTGAATGCCCTTCTCACTTCATCAAGTCCGTCTTCTTCTTCTTCCTTGTCCTCTACCTCTATAGATGCAACTTTGACGTTCCCAGGTCCGGGTATCACTATAGTTGGTGAGGTAATGTATCCAAGGTCTGGACCGAAATCTGGTGGTTTAACAATGTCTCTCCATCTTCCCTTTTTCTTCTGTGCTTTCTCAAGATGCTTAAGATACTTCTTCAAATGTGCCTTTTGCATCATGTCAGAAGCTATGAGTTGTTCAAGCTGGTTCAACTGTCCAAAGAGACACTTGGTCAATTTACGAAACATTTTTTTCTCCAAGTGGGGTATCAATGTGACTCCAGCAGGATGTGACGAGTATAATAAGTGTAAGAAGGCATACTTAGCTGCGGACTTAACACAATCATGTAGATATGTGGAGTCCCCATGGTCTGCCCACCAAGTCCCCAGATGTGTTGGGTTTCTGATGACGTCCTGTAGATGTCGTACTGATTTGGGCAGCTTGTAGACTCTGTGTAGTCTCTTGATGTGTTTTGTAGTGGTGGCCTGTGCGTGGACCTCTACAATGGCGTTGTTAAGTGCACTGTCGTGGATGTTCCTCTGGCCAAGTTCCACCAGGGACTCGGTGAGACCACCAGTGATTGAAAGGAGCTCAGTGATGTTGAAGAGCTTCATTACAATATCGAGGAAATGAGAGTATATGTGAGAGTTAGAAGAGAAGGAGAATATTGGGGGATCTTCTCTTATATATCTGAGTTCTGGCGATATTATCTGTCCAATAATTGGTGGGTCCCTTTCTGGCTGAGAAGTAGGGGCTGTGAAGTTAAAAAAAAAAAAAAAAATAAAACAGATCTGAGATCTTAGATCCGAAATCTCCTCAAGGGGGTCTTGTAAGGACTAGTCTTGAAATGTGATATGTCGTTTCAATATGTCGACATCGTAGCAATATTCATAATATCATTCATTCATGAGAGTAAATCCAGTCGGTAGAAATATACAAAGAAATAGAGCAAAGAGTATTTAAACACTCTCAAAGTGCTCCACAGAGCCCTGCTTCTGCATAGTGTTGAACTCTCTGTGCAATTTGGCCTCGGAGCGGTCGAAACTGTCACCAAACACCTCAGCAACCTCTTCCAAAGTACGACCCGAGGTCTCTGGGAAGAAGAAGTAAACGACAAGAAGCTCCACGGCCAAGATACAACAGTAGACGATGTAGTACTTCCAGTCAATGGCATCCATAGCAACAGGGTTCACAAAGGAGTTGTAAACCAACACGATGTTCTGGACAATCTGGAACACGTTCAGACCCTTGGCTCTGTGGGAGTATGGCAAGATCTCAGTGACGTAGAGGAATGGCAATCCGTTCACACCGATAGCGTAGGCCAAGTAGTACAAGAAGATCATGGCAAGAACACCGTTGGCCAAACCCTTGTTCTCAAAGTTCTGCTTCTGGTTCTCAGCGGAGAGTGCGGTCCACACGACGTATGTACACAACATACCACTCACACATGTAAGGAACAAGGTTTTTCTTCTGAAGAGGAAACAAGTAGAACAACACACGGCACAGATGACGAAGTTGTAAATCATCAAGCACATGTTGATCTCAAGCTGCTTCTTGGTCTCAGTGATACCAATGGAGTTAAGAACCTTGTTGAGGTAGTAAGAAACCAAACCGTTACCGGACAACTGCATCATGACACCGACAAAGGACACAAGGAAAATACGTTTTCTGAAAGCTGGCTTGGTGACAAAGTCCATGTAGCTCGAAGACTTGCCTGCAAGTCTCTCTGCCTCCAAAGCGGCTTCGATCTCGTTCATCTCAAACTCAACAAGTCTGAAAGCCTTGTCATCAGTCTCGGCACGTCCACCGGTGTGATGCTTGTCAAGGGTCTGACGTGCCTTCTCGTGCTGTCCTCTGGCGATGTGGAAACGTGGAGACTCTGGGACCCACAAGAGAAGAATGAGCTGGAGCAATGGGAAGAAACCTTGCAAGTAGGATGGGATTCTCCAACACCAGTTGCTTTCAACGTCTCTGGAAAGATAGGTGACGATGGAGGCAACAGTAGCACCGAGATACCAGCAGATGTTGTAAGCGAAAGTGCAAACTTCTCTGTGTGGTGGGTAGGCAATCTCAGAGATCAGAGTAGGAGCAGCAATGGAGGCGAAACCGGCACCGGCACCGATGACGATTCTGGAACAGAGGAAGAAAGCGTAGTTGGTGGACAAACCTTGCAAGATGGCACCGATCAAAGAAAGAACTTGACCAAGAACAATGACCCACCATCTTCCGTATCTGTCACAGAGGACTGGAGCGAGGAAGGTGATCAAGAGGGTACCGAAGATACCACCAGCGGAGAGCGCACCGAGGACTTCACCGGTTGGGTTGCCCATGTAGTCGGACCAACGTGTCAAGGACTGGAGACCGTTGAGCATGGAACCGTCAAAGCCATTATTTGTGGAGGCCAAGGTGATTGCAGAGACACTGAAACCGAGCTTCATCAAGTGGCTGACCTTGTAAAATGGCTTGTCCTCGTAGATGACGTCCTTGATGGTCTCCTCTCTTTCTGAGGAGTCAGCTGCGGATGGGGCAGCAACGACTTCCTTGGTGATGGAGTCGTCAGACATAGTTGTTGTATTTGTTTGCTGTATTCGTAGATTTGTTTGATGTGATGGAGTATGGTCACAGAGGTGTCTTCAGATCTCCAAAATCTGGGGAAATTGCATGCCTTTTATAACTCGTCGATCTTGCGTCCTGAGATTCTGTTCCCCCCATGGAACAAATGTCGTAACATCTTTGAATGACTCCTTGACTCCACCAATCTTGGCCTTCTTCCTGCAGATTTCTGGGGAAATGTCTTGAGTCTTGAGTCTTGGCCCTTGGGTGGGCAGTCTGCAAGTTATGATGATTCACAAAATGGCGGGGAATTTGGGGAGTCGTGATTTGTTTATCTGGGGTGCATCACGGGTCTGGACCCTGGGGCCTGGGGCCTGGTGGGTATTTTTTTTTTCTTCGTCAGGACTCAGTCCTGTACAACACGCCTTAGAACTTACCGCTCATAGGCTACCTCGACCCGAACATGTTACTTGGCGTTGTGGTTGAGCGGGCAAACATGAAACTCATAGCAGAGCGGTGGGGTGAATCTCCGGGACTATCTAATACAGCCGTTGAAAATCAGCGAGTAATGGCAAAGGTTAAGCTAGGTGGTTATCATCTATGTTCTCATGTAGATTTAGACTACCGCGCCGTAACTGGAATCTGGGGGAGTCATATGCAAAGAAAGGTGTCAAACACAAAGGGTCCAAGGCTCAATCCGGAGATAGGATTACAGACTACAGTTGAAGTTTAGAACTAGTTCGATGATCATGACTCGTGAGTCGTGACTCTACATAGTACATGATTAGAATTTAGTCCAGATCACTCCAGTCCTGCTAACAAACCGGGGTGGGTGACTCCGTTCAAACTTCAGACGCAAGACTCAAGTCCACTAGTGCCCGCGGGCCGCGTAGTCCACCCGAAAATACACCGCTAAAATTATTTTCGACAGGTGCAGGGAGCGGTCGTCTCATGAATCGAATCCGGGGTAATGACTCCATAGGCTATTCCAGCGAGAAATGTTGCAATGTTGCGAATTTTGGTGGGCTCAGGGACTCGCTGGAATCTTTTAGGACTCAACGACTCAACATAGTTTCAGTAGCCTTGAGATCTGGTGAAGTGATCAACGATCAACGAGTTCGAGACTTTGGCGGTATTCAACATTGGGCACATAGTAGAGCAGCTATATCTCATACAATGTTCCTTTCATGGGGCCAGGAAATCAACCTGGATAAGTTACTGTTTTCATTGCTCAAAATGCAAGATTGAGTAGATAGATGATGGTATAGATCTCAGCACACAAAACCAAATACTTACCGTTGTAATGAAGGCACATTCTACTAACTACCAGTGATAGTCATAAGATCCAAACAAGACTGACAAACAGAGGCTATCACCATCCTCTGAAAGCTTAATAAGGAGAACCATCATTATGTTGTAGTTTTTAGTGAAACCCCTCGGGCAATCACCTCTAGAAACCCACAGAGTCTAAGCAAGACTAACACAAGGAGGTTTGATACACCTGACGCTTGACTTGGATGGATTATTTTAGTGTGTAGTGGTGTCACGTAATTTACCCATGGTATTAAAATCAAAGGAAGTAAACTATCAAGTGCTATGAATTTATATACACACATCAACATGCCACAAAACCGACTCCAACTCCACAAACTCACAAACACAACTATGTCTGGGAAAGTAGAGACCCCCATATACTGTGATAATATAATGATAAACAGATAGTTGACACATTAAACCACGCTTCTCTCCATGATTTTGGCTCTAATTTCAAGTAACTGATTATAGATGACGTCCGGTGGGCGATCTGGGAGGGGATAGAATCCAACATAGGCTATCTGGACTGGTGGGTATCTGGAAATCTGTCCCCCGTTGATGTGTGTCGTATGAGACCCTCTATAAAATGCAACATAATGATTAGTGGGGTTAAGTGAGACCCATGACTAAGATCTTCACTGAATTTAGATTTACCTCCGGGTTTCCGAGCTGCTTCCGGTTCGTTCTTGGTGTAAAGATATTTCGGCAAACCGCAGTAGACCAGTAGGCTACTCATACGTAATTGAGTTACAATAGCCTTTTTTCTTGAAATGTGTTAAAGTGTCGAACAATAATAAGATTTTGATCTGAATCACCATAAGAGTTCAAACTTCACGGTCTCTTCAACTGCGCTGTATGTCATGCTAGAGAACCCTTACAAGTACAGATGCTATACGCAGGGACCACAAACCATGATGTATAATACTCCGAAGTAAATCTCTCAACGTGAAGCGTGGAAGCGCAGAAGGGAGTAAGGCTGTCTATAGAGTCATTCCGGGAGTCATAGACTATCAAGCCATGTGGGATGATGACAGCCGCCAGTGTATAGGCCGTAATCTGCTCTGATGCTTAAGTGCGAGCATCTGACTCCTCAGGATGTGGGGATGACTCCAATCATATGACTCAATTGAGTCATGGGAAATCCCGGGGTAGATAGTACAAGTAACAAGAGTCAAGACTAGACTAAAGACTCAAGCCGCAAGCGCTCTAGTCTCTGATCATTGATGTGCAGCCAGAACCTAGTCCGTCAGTCGAATCTAGACACACTTATCAGATGCTTGAGACACGAAAGATATATATCAAAATATCGTACAAAGCGGATGTATATGTACGGCTAGTTTCAGCCACCTAACGCAGACATCAAGACAATTATGAAAATGTAAACGGGGCTCGCCAGTATGGTGAGGAAAACAATGGAAGCATAGAGAAGTTTTTTTTGTGGTCCCATATGTAGTTTCACACCAGACAATTCGGCTTTACTTTTCAATAGTTTGATGAGGTCAGTGTGAGGGGACGATTGTGTCTTAAACCATACTTGGTCGTAGTCGGCCAGTACTACGAACACTTCAGCTGCGATCCACATTAGGCAAAATCCTTGACAAGCTATTGCTCCTATGAGTAAAACTTTTGCAAATCCCTTGCGGGTTTCATTCTCAAGCCAATCCACTGACGGGAAGATACATAGGAGCAGAATATGTGTGAGAAACATGATGCCCACCAGAAGTAAGAAATCATGACATACTTTCTCATGTTCAGTGAAAACGTCGAAGTAGTCTTGGATGTTTGTGGTAGTGAACAAAGTATGGGCTCCAAATTTGGGCAAAACTGAGTTGGTTGCCTATTCAAGGTAAGCTGAAAGCTAAGCATCTTTCAAGATGGGCTGTTGGACATAATTTGCGGACTATAGTTCCGTCCAACGATGAGTGTAAGGCTCTTTAATAGGCGTGGAAGATGCCGGTATGCATTGGAACCCCCATGTGTATATGAGGTACTCCTAACAGAGATTGGTGTCTTCCAAGCTGAGATCACCCAATAAGAGTTGATAGAATTCATTCTAGGTTGGATTTGTCCTGTTAACATAAGACTTGCTGTCTATCTGTTTGTAAAAGGCAGCGAGGTCAACGTTGGTGTAATTCAAGCTGAGGAGGTAATTACCACTCGACGGTAGAGCCTTGAAGCAGATTAAAGAAAGTGGGACTAGATAAATCAAGAACGGAATGATCCGGGCCACTATCATTTTTCGTATACGTCTTAGTCGGACTTTTGAAGGGTTGGTATGTGATATGTGCAGTAAATGAGTTAGTATAAGCGGATTGTTGTCAAGTTATATGTTGATGTGCAATTGGATTGTACTGCGACGTCGTGGAGTATCATTGAGCACTTTATAGCATTAACGTCGACAGAAACTCGATATTGAGCTCTTACAATCATCATCATAGCCACATATATTACTCCACATTGTCAGAAAATCCCTCTAACATGGAGATTGTCATTGAATTTGTGGCCGGCAGCAATTTCTATGATCGAGTTACAAGTGGATAAATTTAACCTTTTGATTGAGATCTTTTGCCTCACAGTATGTCATGATCTCTTTGTCCTTCTACGTTTCGAAGTAAATGGATACAATATCCTCGCATAAGATAAGAATATCGCAAACTTGCTAACACCATAAGATTCTCCCGTGTTCTTAGACTATATTAGAACTCAGAAATATCCCAATATCATGACTTTAAGAAGTTTATATTACCCGATGAGTACACATCATAGGTTTCGTTGATGTCCTGTTTTGCTTGTGGTGTGTTTCTGATGGTGTCCGGATGTTTTGGGCACTCACGGCGGGAAAAAAAATGAAACGATATAATGATAACCGTGAGGTTCGAACTCACGCCTCCGAAGAGACCAGGACCTTAACCTGGCGCCTTAGACCACTCGGCCAGGTTACCAATTTCGTTGTCGGTTGTTTCTCTCTCTTTGGGGTACGATGTCTGAGTGCTGAAATTCGGTTTTTGGCTAATTTGGCCGGCTTTCAGACTGGTTAGATGTGAAAGTGGCTTGTGTATGGATATTTAATGGTGATAAAAGCTACCTAACAAGTAGATTACCTGCTATAATACCTTCTACGACCTTATATTCACTGTATTATCTATCTCAGCTCGACTTTCGTGACTATTTTGGGTACTTAATCCATTCGATACTGAACTAAAAACACGAAGTAAAGACACCAAAGGATGAAGAGGACTTATCAATGTAATCTCTAGTCAAACTTACATCTATCTTTCCAACATTTAGCCATAAAATCCCTGAGTGTTATGAGCCCCTGTAGACCCCACCCGCTCAATCAGAAAAAAAAATAACACATAAACTTCAACTTTTTTTTTGACGGTGTCCCACCGATTTCGACGAACACACCGATCATCACCAAAAAAAGAGTCTCTTCAAGCACCCCTTAATTCAAGAGACAGAACGCGTCAGGGCGAACTTCTTCCATTAGATTGAAGAGAAGATTGAACCCTTTTTTTTTTTTGCCACCAGTCGTGCCTATTTGACTTCTACAAAGCAATTCTGAGATCTGTTTGGACTGTCAACAGTGTTTTATCAGTGAAGGGAACAGACGTGTTTTGAGTTTTGAGGTGAACGATGTCAACCAGAATGTTGAGACAGAGGACCCATCAAGAGGGGATGTACACGCTGCCCTCGCTCAATTTCAGCTCAGACTTCAACTCAAGCTCGAACAACAGCAGCAGGTCTTCCACACCGTCATCTTCCAACACCTCCACCATCGATGTGAAGTCTGGAAGCCGTGGACGTGTTTCCAAGTTGACAGAGGGGAAGTTGAAGAAGCCAGTGGGACGTTCCTCGAAAGTGAAGAAGAACTTCTTGAAGAACACCGTCCATGTCACCAACCGCACAATCCCACCGGGACACGAGAAGAAGTCGTTGATGAACATCGAGGACATCGAGGTGTTGGAGAATCAGGCTCCTAAGGTCACATACACACTACGAGACTTGCAAGCTGCCATGTTGGAGGCACAGAGATCGTTGAAGGATATGAAGAGTGCAAACAGTTTACCGGTGAAGAAGATCCCTATTGAGATATCATCTTCATCATCATCATCAGTTCCCTCCAGAAGCGTGAGCCCGAAACTGCCACTGATACCGAATTCATTCAACCCAAAGAGACGAACAAGCCAAACAAAGCCCCTCTCAAAGATCCAACCAGCAACAATCCCAATCATATCACCAGCCCAATCGCTCAACACACCTCCCATCAAACCCCAAAACCTTCCCAAGTCCAAGAGCGTTGTACTTCCAGAGTCATCCAGGCTTAGACAACTCGAACTACGATCCCAGAAGCTCGATATTCCAAACAAACGCACTCAACAACAGTTCCAGAAGTTTCTATCGACGTGGATCCAACACATCATGGACAGTTTCCTCAGCGTGATGGATGTGGATGTGGATGTGGACGCCCAAGAAGAAGGTGGGAATGCCTTCGAAGTCGCCATCCAGGACATGAAACTGTGTCATGCCAGATAGTTAACAGTACAGTTCACAGTGGCACCTTTCACACAATGGCAAGAAGAATGGCACAACTCCACTGCGGGCAAAGTCTCAGTGAGGGAGTTCCAGAGTGAGATACTGGACTACATCGAGGAGTGTCCCGGTGAGGACATCCCATAGTTGTTCATGTGGCTCGTTGAGAAAAGGGAAAAACTGATCAATGGAGATAGTTGGCGAACCTGATTAGCGTATCGATGAATGTCTCCTGTGTTTCGCAGATGTAGAGCTTCCCATCAACACTCTTGTTGTGTAGTGCTTCGATGAATTGGGTGTACAACGGATGGTCAAACTGCTTCAAGGAACCCAACCGTATCTTCGCCACACCATCTTCCACCACAACGGCACTCCCACTATCCTCCTCTTTGGCTGTAGATACCATGACTCCAGTCTTTGTCACTAACTCCACACCGTCCACCATATCCATCAACCTCTCCAAGTACAACACACCCACAACAAACCAATTATCCTCATTCCACCTCACCTAATCGAGCGTCGTCACATTATACGTCGTGTTCAACAGCTCCATACTCGTCACCTGTGCAAACCTCTTCCCTTTCAACTTGGCAACCATCTCCATCTTGTTAGGTCCATACCCTGCACTAGACCCCGTGTGTCTCTCCGGCACCACTATGGGACAGTACCACAGTTCACCAGTGGATGGGTGCGTCAACAACGAGTACTTCAACATGAGAGACCGTGGTAGGGAAAGAAGCCTCGTGCTTCTGTCTATTCTGGAAGGCGAGGCTAATAGTCGTGCATGAGGGTTCTTCTAAAGGGAGTCTGAGATGGGTTCGTCGGTTGTGTAGTCGTTGTAGTAGAGGTTGCCGTCCCATCGTGTGGATTGGAACACCGGGGATTGTAACTTGGGTGGTTTGGGCGTGTAATTGCGTAATAACGGCTGTGTTCTGTGCATTGGGAGATCGACTTCGCCTGGTTGATGATGCATTGGCGTTGTGTGTATAGTAGGCGGAGTTGATGGAGTTTGGGTCTAAATTTTCAAGGCGCCTCCCGAGTTCCAAGATCCATCGCGTACTTTTCAGATTTCTCCAAGGACTGACAGACGTCATCGCACTGGCCTGAAAATCAGGGACTTTTTGACATATCTCGGATAAGGAGATCTATGGGAATATCATAATCGGTTACAATAAAATGAATTGGGAAGTCAAATGCTATATGTCATTGAATATATAACCTGGTAATTTGTAAACAACGAAGACCTAGACGACTCACCCACCCTTGGCTATATGACTTGCAGACGTACGAGACCCATCAAGATGACATATAGGTGTTTCACCGAAGCCGGCTCATATGATTCATGTGTCACGGTATATACCAACCGGTGATTGAAATTTAGTCACCTGTTTCAATATACTAATCTAGCCACTCAAGAGTCAAGCGCTTGTTAAACTGTGGCTCCTGTACTATACCACCACCTTGTCCAATGTCTACCGTGGTGACTCACTCCCTCACTCCAGGTTTTTCCGGGCCGGGTTCCTTTTCCCTCGGCAATTTGCTGTCACGACTCACCGCCCCTATGATTCATCACACAGTCAGTCAGTCATCGTGCAGGCGGCCGAACCTCCATATAAATGAAAGGGAGTCTGCCGACTTTATCGCCACTCCATTAACAGACAAGCTCACTGATCTTACTAGCGCTTGTTACGGATTCTTTACCCACTCTCTTAACTGAGCTGAGAATCCACAACAACTGATCACCAACTCTCTTCCTTACGTCCCCCTCCCCCTTTCCCCTTCACTTCGTCTATTGTCTTTTCCTTACTACTACCGTTTTCCCCAACTCTAACGCCCAACTATAACGACTCTGCATTTCACTTCACACAAGATGTCCTCCAATTACTGAAACTGCCAACTCGGTGTTTCTTCTCTTGTTCCCATTTTCTGTTTATCTCTTGTTGAATATTGCTCACATACCCCGCCAAAGTTACATCTAAACCCAAAGACTTTGGCAAATTCACGAACTCTTCTATCATGTCACTCCTCACTCCTGAAGACAATCAGGAGTTGTCCTCCTCATACAACACACCACAGTCTTCTAAGAAGACCACGACTGCAACCCAGTCTCATCTTATCTCCCCACCACGTTCCATTGATTCATCTACTTCTACATCATCATCATCTACATCATCATCTACATCTACATCCATACAGTCATCACTAGTGCCATAGGACAAGCACTCCGTGGCTTTGAAACACATTTCACACGCTTCATCTGTACTCTCATCCACTTGGGGAACCTCCACTTCATACACCCGCTTCCTCACTGAGATCCTTAGACGTTCCCGTTGTTCCCTCACCGCTCTCAACGGCGCACTGTTCTACATCCACAAACTCACACCACATGTTTCCAACCATCAACACAGTTCACTCAAGTGTCCCAAGAAGGTGTTTATGACTTGTTTGATCCTCAGTTTCAAATTCCAATACGATTCCGCGTATAATTTGAAAGCATGGTCCAAGATCTCAGGATTGGCTTCAAGAGAGTTGAAACAGCTTGAGATGAGGGTGTTGGGTCATTTGGACTATCAGTTGAACTTGAACACGAAGGAGTATATGGATTGGTGTTCTCAGATCAATGTTGATGAAGAAGTGGTGATGTCATTGTCTTGTGGTAAGAGAGCTAGAGAGGACGATGATGGCCTTGAAGTTCCAACTAAGAGAACACAAACTGTTTGTGTATGATTACCTGACCTCTCAATGAATGTGTATACCAAGAATGGTTGTAGAATATCAGTTTTCATAGGAATTGTGATTGATATCATGTTTAATGACCTCTAGCTCAGAGTAAGTTTCATACCAGCGTGCGTAGCTCTCAACACTGATGAAGTGTCGCACAGTGGTCAATTGTGTGATCATTTTGTCGATGGTATGCCTCGTCTCATGTTTGTAGTGAGACATATTGGGCAATTGGCAATGGTGCAATGTTCGCATAGAGGCGATGAATGATCTCTTTGCGCATTGTGCGTTGCTTGGGTGAACTCGTATGGCATTTTCATGATGCTACGTCTTCTTGAAATCATGCTGTGACTGTTGCACCTGTGTCCTGTGTCTATGGTGTCTACGTGTTGGGTTCCTTCCCTGGAGGAAGTTCACTCACAAGCTCTATGACGATTGACAGTCATGAGTTGTTGGGCCTTGAACTACTGACATGTTACACCGCTACGGACCCTAGAGGAGCATTCATTGACAGCCTGATATATCCTGGATTGCAGACATCTTTGTCTCTTCAGCTACAATCGGTTGTTGTGTTTCCTTTGGGTCTTTGACACAATTCTCATAGGGGTGGTTCGTATCTCAATACAGAATACTACCTCGTTCAGTGTTTTGTAAATTGTAGATCTCTACAGTGAATATCAGAGGAGATTGTAGATCCATTGGATATCCAAACGCTTCTGATGAGAATTGGTGCTACTCCATGTGTTCAATACACCAAGAGAGTCAGTGTCATAGGTAGGCACAGCAGACAGTAGTAGTACCCCACATTGTGAACTGATAACTCAGGGAGCAAAATCAGGAGAAATGAGACACAAAGACGGAAACAGAACGGGAGATGAAGGATGGGATTCATCAATCCCCATATCCCATCATATCCTTCAGCTGTATCCTCAGTCCTCACGTATCTCGTAGAGTACAACCGTCAAGGAAAATCATTCCCACGGAACAGTTCTGACGAATGTCGTGATGTGGATCGGCACGGTTGTCATTTTGTTAGCTGCGTTACAAATTCTTGAATATGGATTCTGGATTCTGAAGAGTTTGTAGAGGTGGGAGAGAGGAAAGATAAAAAAAACAGTCAGTGATCATGATAACCGATCGACGATCTGCACTGGTAGGGGACACAGGATAAGGGGGTGGGGCGAGCAACGAGTTACACGGCGAATATATTTAAGAGAATCGATCTGCAAATCTCGAAAACACCCTTGGTTTAGCAATCTAAGACGATTATAATTTTATATCCCCTCAATGAGACAGTAACTCTTCCAGTTTGACCGAGCTTAGCATGGAAATGAATAGCGGAGGATACGTTGTATACTGATATGGGATATGGAACAGTTCTTTCAGGGTGATCTTCTATTGGGCTGGATGTTGTCGCATCATAGCACAGCTTCAAACATGAGATCACCTAAGAACTGCAGTCCAATTGAATCAGGTGAATTACTGAGTGTATTCAGGTGGAGATTCGACACAACGGTGAGTCCAATGTGGGGATGCAGAGTTACACAACACAGCGTGATACTGTATCCTATAACTTAATCGGGCTTTGAGTTGTTTCCCACTCCACTTCCCTCAGTATTTACATTGTAAGCTAATAAAGCTTATCAATCCAATCCCTCTTGTAGTGTAACCCTCGGGCCTCTTGTACATTCAAGTATACTTTGTAGGGGAGGTGCCCTGTGTAGGGAGCTCTTTTCAGACCCGTGTATATCTTATACCGACATGCGTAAATGTCATCACCCGGCGAGGTCAGTTATTTATCCTAGAATGTACAGCACCACTGCTCATTCTCTCTTCTCCTACCGAACCTTTTTGCAATCTCATCTCTAACCTCTTGAAGCCTAGCTCTTGGGTGTCCGAATCGTGCGTGCCATATTATTTTGGTTATTGGGGATTATAGCCTTATTTCGCCTGGTTGCACCCTGTCACTGATGTCACTCAAGAATTTGAATCGACGAATCGACTACTGATCTAACTACCAATTGGAGCAAAAAGGTTTTTCCTGAGCTATATGTCAGGATACAGGGCTCGCATCATCGGGCGACGGGGAACAGCTCTCTGAAAACCTTTGAGAAACATCCATGAACACAATTCGATTACATTGTGGATCGTAGACAGATCTGATCTGTCTCTTCATCAATAATCAATTGTGGTGTATCACCAGGGTCTATTCTACAGTTTTCGAAGGAAGCATTCAATACAGGATACTACCTTGATTCAATTCATGTAGACAATAGAAATGCTAGTGAGACAACGAGTCCTTGAAAAGATAGTAACGACAAACTACAATGGAACTTGGAAGCACCATGGGGAATGAAGAAAATGGTGGATTGTTCAAATGGTCCTTCTGTCACGAACTATACTATCCATCCATTGGGTACTATTCTCGAAGTATGATATCCGCCAACCCCCAAGGACAACATCACTGTGTAGACTGATCAGAGCTTGTGAAACAATCGAAGACCCATGAAACAACAGAGGTATATGATGCCTCGAGACTCAGAACCCCCACGTGTCAACCATCAACGATTCGGATATCGGCAGCATACAGTACGTATACGTCTTCGATGATCATCATCAACAGTTCTGGGCTCGACGTGGTGCCTGGGATCGTGATGCCTGGGCGTGTAGTGTATGAATATTGTCTGGAACACATGTCAAGCCATGCTCATGTACGTAGACATATTATCAATCAGCGAGCTGATGTATCAATCAGCAACATCATGGCCCATACATCCCACGAAAACAAACATTGCAATGTTGAAAAAAGCAAGAAGTAGAGGTGTAATGAAAGGTATTAGTTTTCTACTCTAATGATCGTCGTATAAAAGGAAGGTAGCTCAAAACTTGAAAGCTCCAGAGCCCCAGGCTGTTCAGTGGTGTATGGATGGGGAAGGCTCAAAAAAAAAACCACAGCACTGACCCGCGGCATACCAGGCAGATTTTCAATTTTGCCCCCTTCATGTCAACTACCAACTCCCTTCAGTGTAATGCTGAATCTGGCTGATTTTGCATCATCAATTTGAAATCTTGAAGTGCATCGTCAGTTGTACCTTTATCTTGTGACGGTCGCTGAGTTCAGGATTATTGAATCAAGCTCGGCGCCATATGTACACAGCTATCGTCACTGATTGGTTCTATAAGCCGATAACAATCAGTTCCCACACAGATTTTCGAGCTACCTATCACCAGTGCAACAAAGTTATACGCTTCAGGTGACAAGAAGTACCTCTCAATGACCTTTGAGGAACATCCACGAACAATTACTCGATTCGTTATGGATTGAAGAGAGATTTGCTCTGTGTCTCCATCTATAATCGGTTGTTGTGGATCTTCTAGGTCTAACTAAGAGTTTTCAAGGAGGAGTTAAATACAGGATACTTCCTTGATCTAGTTGATGTAGATTATAGAGACGCTACGGCCGAGACAATAGACTGATATTCAGGAATTCTAGGTGAAGGGAAGCGAAAATATCTCTTTGGAGATGTTGTTATACATTACAATCACAGATCATCTACAAAAGTCGAAGTTCAGTTCAATAGGAAGATCTTGAATTCAGGTAATATCAAAGCTGTATTGGAATTGTGAAATTGGTAGTCGTTCAGGTGTCCAGACCATTACAAACTATACTGTACGCAGTACGTGAAGTCCTCTAGACTCGAAGGACAACACAACTTTGTAGACGCCATAGCTTGTATCACTGGAATGGACTCCTGAAAAAGTAATAGGAAATATGCAAAGATGGACGTTGTAGTACAGCCCACGAGAGAGCTTTGCTGTCTTTCATCTTTCAATCTCCAACATCTTACACCCGGCTATACAACAACTGCGATCTAAAACACCTGGAACTGATTTATGGCTCGCATGGGCCGACCAGCAACATCATAGTATACCATCATGACTCACTATTGTATTCGAAAGAAGTGTATCACATTCATATCCGGCCAACCTGACAATTCAAGGATAGTAACTCGAACTCAAAAGCGGATCAGAAGGCGTCGAAAGAATCGAAGGTGTCGGTTTTTCGAGATTCCGTTTTTTTTTTTTTTTTTTTTTGACAGATCGACGGCCTATCAGATAAGAGATCTCCAGAGTCCAGATTTCTATATGCACTTGTATTTGTTTGTGACTCACTATGAAGATTGTTAGTTCGATTTAAACTCTGTGTGACTTTCCAATGGACTAGAACTTTTGCTTGGCCTTATCATATAGTACCCAGTCTGCTACTTTCATTGTTATCTTTCGCCTCTACGTTCCCCAGTTTGTGACGATAAGCTAAGGATCTGCACTGGTAGGGGACACATAATGGCCTATAAACAACTGATAGCAGCTGGGTTCCATAAAATTCCCATACGAAAAAACACCCCCAACAGTTTCTTGTGATGTGATATTCTTCCAGATATCATATTTCCTAGCTGGCGCTTCTTTTTGAGCCACATGACAATCTTCCAGATGATTTGTAAGAAAGAGGTTGCAGGTATGTCATGGATCATAATATCTTAGAGGCGACAGTTTGAAGAGTACCCTTGTGTCATACAATTTCTCATCAGGATGTGAGAGAATACCTGAAATGGTTTGACGAATCGGGTGCTATACATGGACCGTCCTTTTGTGTTTTGAGTTC
Organism: Petasospora meyerae; assembly: GCA_030462915.1. Taxonomy (NCBI): domain Eukaryota; kingdom Fungi; phylum Ascomycota; class Saccharomycetes; order Phaffomycetales; family Wickerhamomycetaceae; genus Petasospora; species Petasospora meyerae. Next base: position 7,405 of record JAKVQR010000159.1, on the reverse strand, counting down.
ATTGATTACAATCAATAACTCCTTGAATCTAGACGAGTCCAACTGGAGGGAGCACTGATTGAATGTCATGGGGATCCAAAAGTTGAGTTTAGCACGGAGATACGGAGTCACTCAGTGATGACGGATCCCATAAGTCGCTTGGACTCACTGTTCCATTCCCATTACTTCAGTTGGTTTGTACCCACTCAATTTGAATTGCTTAAATAACTGGAGCTTACTAGATTACTTGATTTGTAGTTACCCCGTCCTGGAATCACATGGTTTTACAGGCCAGGAGTGCATCTAGCAGTGTGACTCGAAATGGTTACAACAAACTACAGTAGAACTCCAACATGAGAATTCATAGCATGTAGGACGAAATGGTGGATTGTTCAAGTAATCATTATATCTAAAGCTCTATCCATCCACAGAGTGAAATCCTTCATCGATACGACTCCGTCATTCGACATTCGACCAACATCAAGGACAACACCATTTTGTGGACTCAAAAGGTTCATTGGAAAGATGACACTTAAAACAATAGATGTAAACATGATGTCCCATTGTGTGTTTAGCATTGGTCAGTCATACAACATGGATCATTGAGGATACACGTGTAGGGATCGACAAAACAACACAACACACTGAATGTATGAGATGAGAATCATATTACACTCACGACGTCGCACTTCAAGACAGACCTTAAGCTGTTACCAGCAAAGGCTCATGAGTGTGCTCAGAGAGGTTTAACTGTGGAATGGGGGTTCAAAGAGCTGACACACGTGTCCAGTTCGTTGAAGTAGCAGTGATCGTCCTCAACCAAAGTCAATATAATTTCATCGTTAATGCGTACAACATTATGACTCACAACAGGTTAGGAGCAGTGTGATAAAGATACCAAGACTTGAATGATGTCAGTTGTCAGACAAGGCGAAAACAGTAGTGATGGCCAATGGTGCTGATTGGATATCACGTTTTGCGTTGGGTGAAACAACTCCTACTGGACATGAGATGGTGGTTGGAGCAGTAACGAGATCGCAGGCTGTGAAGAAACCTTGATTTACATGTGGGTGGAACTTGAAAGCACCAGAGCTTCAGATCTTCAATGCTCAGGTGGTGTAAGGATGGGAAGGTCTCCATAAAAAAAACACTGGTAAGGCCAGCACACAGCTAGCGGTAGACATGAAAACTGTTCACTTCATGCTCAACGAACCTACGTTTCTGAGCCGGTTTACCTTTACGCATGGCGTGGGATGCCTTTCCTCCATTGGTAACCAGTTTCGTTTTCGAGATCTATCTGAAATCGTCTTCAATATGCTATTCAAGGCTTTGAGTTCCTGCGTCGTCTCTGGGAAGTTAGTAGTATTTCATCATCTGGTCTTTCGTGCACCGCTCACGTGGATTCATTATTGAAGGCGGCGGGTATGTCATAGCCAATGGCCCAATTTGAATGGCGTATCACAAAGATTCTTGAGCTACCTAGTACCTACCATCGAACATCTCACGGTGTTGCAGTGTTACAGCTTGAGGAACTATTCTCTAAGGGACCTTGGAGGAACAAATCATGAACTACTCGACACATCATGGATCGTAGACAACACCTGTCTCTCCACTTGATACTTAGGTTGTTTAGTTCCTTCTTGGTCTTTCTCACAATGTCAATACAGAACTACTCCGTTCATACTTACGTAGAGTTCCTACAACATGGGAGTAGAGATCGTCCATTCATAGAATATCCAAACGCTACTGAAGTGGGTAAAGTTGTTGGTACTCCAAGTGTTCAATGTATTCCAAAGAGTCAATGTCATGGGTGGGTTACGGGTACATGAGATAATACCACACTGTGAACTGTTAACTTTGGAAAATGATCGACACTGGTGTATGAAACCAAGAGGCATGAGACACTGGCATTGCAGAGAGCGATGGAGAGAGAGAATACTCCAATTCCTCATCCTCTGCATATCGTGTGATCATCATGACTTCCAAAAAAGACATACTCTCACTGAACAGCACCTAGGTTGCAATACCAAGTACCAATACCCTTACCTACGTACACGGAAGTGTTCCCAAAATTTACCCAACTGAGGTGAAGATGAATTCGTGAAGTACTCAGTGGGATGTTGAGCCCGAGGTACCGACTGTCACTCCGACCCTACTTCAATCCCTCAGGAGCAGAATTCTGGACATCCTGCGTTGTGATGTGAATTGAGATGTTTGTAAAGGAAGAAGAAGCTTTGGGTATCATCAACTTTTCGAAGTCGTGAGGGAGCACTGATTCACGAAAGCGAGAAAAAAAAAACAAACCATCATTGGAAAAAAAATTCCTACAGGTCCGTTGGTGAACTGTTTTCGATATTCTTCTTGCTGTGGATCAGTTCAGAAATATCGATGTTAAGAAGACTACTCTTGTACACTTCATCTGGTTGATGTATGAGAGCACAACAGTATTTCCAGCAGGTTAACTGATCATGATTGAGTTTGGACACTTAAAATTTGTCTTGTCGGGATCACGTACTAGTTGTTGATGATTGGTATACTTTATACTTTATACAGCTTCAGGTTTCTCTATGACAGGGTGTCAGATTGAAGTTCATGTACATCGAACATGACGCTCAATCGGTATCTGCACTAGCGGCCTTTCAACTTGAGACTTTCATAGAGTGTTGACTATCTACGATCGATAGTGATGGATTGAAGACCAATGTTTGGTCTCTCTATACGTTCGATTGTGGTGTCACTCGCATGAGTGTTGTTTGAGCAAGTTTCGAATCTGAATACAAGCAATCTATTCAGCTTCCATCGATCTATAGTTGTAGCTTCATGATTAATCTCTTGTACTACCCGTCATTGAGCATCGTGTGGATATTTGACGAACGATACTTTGGTGTAACTCAAATTTCACTAGAAATCACAGAGTACATTAGTCTCTGATGTCCTAGTCAGTGAATCGAAACTCCAGCCAGTGATACGATCACTGAATCACTGATAAGCTTTACAAGCTGAAATTTGCACTGGTAGGAGACACATCACAGAAAGCGGGGTACAGTCTATGGGTAGCAGCAACTTGCAACTTGAAACTGGTGAAGAAAAAGTGTATAAGAGATCATACCCTCTACCATTTGATTTTGAGTGGACGTGTTCATTTAGAAATGTTCAAGTATAGGAAATCCACCGATTTCTGATTTTTCACAATATCCCCCCTTCTAGAGTCTAGACATGGTGAACTCCCTACATCCGTCAATATTATTGCTTATGTCGAAACACGTATCGACAATAAGCACCATCCTTTTCTGCTCTTCTACAGCTGTATTGCACTGACTTTGCAATGTGTGCTGAAGATCCAAGAACTGGTTTACTGGCCGAGGAGCTACCAAGTGTGTTATGAGGAGTCCAGAGACTTCACAGGGTTTAATTTGCACCTTCTGTTGTTGTTTCACTCCACTATCCTTGGTTTGTCCCGGCTCACTACAATTTCATGTGCTCTAGAATATAGAGCGTAACAGAACAATCTCATCAATCGTAGAATGTTCTTACTCTAGCATCTCAGCAGCTTGATTGAACCAGATCGCAGATTTTAACACCTTCCTCTCAAACTACTGTAGTGCAAACATTAATCGACTACATTGATAGAAGTCCAATAATATGAAACCTTTCTTATATTGGATGCGTAAATTGTTTGAGTGTTCATGTGGTCAACCCATCACAAGCTGTTCATACATACACAGAGCAGTGAAGTCCTTGATTTACGACAACACCACTTTGTAGACTTCAAGCTTGTGTATGAAGATGACCCTCGAACAGTGGTAATGATATGATACAGTCTCAGTAGTCAGTGATGTGCTGGAATCTAAAATACTGGTACTTGAGTATTCTTTGATCTCTCCATTTGCAACTTCACCAACACTCGAGACGGATCAGTTATAGACATTTCTGAGAAGGTGATTGTCGATGCAGAGAATGAATTATAGTTGATCGCTGATCATGGCGCAGATTTTCGACGACTCGACTCGACATGCAGAGACGTACCATACTAGATTATCATAATGAAGCGCGCAGCTGAGCAAGCGATGTGACATATTGATGCCAGCTGACGGAATTCCAAAGATGAGACTTGCCACGCATTTGTCTGTTCACACACATGTTACTTTCAAAAGGAGGTCTCCTCAATTGAACACCGAGCGTGTCTGTGGGAAACTGCTACAACGCAAAACTTGAAAGATCGGTTTCACCAACCTTTGAGTGGTGTACGGATGGAACTACGAGTTTTTTTTTTTTTCTTTCTTCCTCAGTAGAAAATCACTGGCCGAAGAACCAGTTTGTGATCTGTTGATGTATGATGGCCCTAGCTAACATCTGTTCTTAACTCTTGTTTTTGGTCATGTTATAGCAAAATGTGGGAGAGATCTGAGAAAACTGTTACTTGAACCCATGGTCAAATCAATGGGTCAACGCATGCACGTTTGTGGCCCTTGTGATATTGCAGACAGCAGACTGTGGACTGTGCACAGAACGTGAATTATTAACAACAGACGTACGTCTGTATACACCAGTGACCTTGAAAGTACTTTTAGACTTCAGACACCTTCATGATCGAGTTTCAACACGTACCAAGGTATCATTGGTGGATACGAAAGAAACTTCACGGTGGTTCGATTGGCTGTACTCGAGAGTTATAAATTGAGGATCACTAGCTGTACTCTCTATACGTTCGAGTATGGCTTTGATCCCTATGAGAGTTTCTCTGAACAACTTCATCTGAATACAGGAAATCTATTCAGGTACTAAGTACGTAGATGATCTACAATACTGCTAGCTAGAGAAGTCCAATACCAAGCTGATCTTGTATTGAAAGGAAAGTAAATCGGTAGTCTCAAGTGTCCATCCGATAACTTGATGTGAAGTCCAATGAGAGTCAGTCAACACGTGACTTTTCAAACACAACATCAACAGACTCCAGACTCATATCCTGTATAACCAGAGGACTCTTGCAACGGTACGATCAACGTCGGCTCGTGGCCTGTACCATACTCAGATAGTCTGTTTGATCAGCTGCTGTGGGTACAATTTGAACGTGGATCCTGAACTAGCATAGATTAAGTGATCAAATGGGTTTTGAACGTCCATGACCACTACACACGCTTCACTTGGTTGGTTACCCTTTTTGAGAGAAACTACGAGATAATCAGAGAAGGAGGAAAGCTTTGGAAGTTTTGAAGAGTATGATGTTAGATACGAGGGCTCATAACGCAATAGCTTTCGCGAAGACGTGTTATGAGTTATCACTTCAATGAGAGATCTCAGAACTGCCAACTACCAGAAACTACTGAGAAACCATCAGTTTACTCACAATTGTACAATCCATCAGCAAATTCTATCATCACAATGGATGAGCCAGTGAAATACGGTGCTAGCATTGAGAGCAACAAGAAGGTATGATTATATCCCGTTCGTCTCAATGTTTCCAGTGAAATGGAACTATCACCCTCATCTCATCAAATACTAACAGCACAACCTGAAGACACTCCAATACATCCAAGACCTCACATCCTTACTATTCGGCTTATCAGCAGGCACTCTACAACTCGAATCTACCAATGGGTTTGCCTTCTTCCTCGTGACTAATCTTGTGGTGGTTTCGTTATTCACATTGAGTTACTGTAAACTCAACCCACAGAGGTATTTCATAAGTCCTTGGAAGAATCTGTTGCTTGATAACTTTGTGAGATGTCTAACGGCCTTCTTAACGGCCTGGACATTGAGTTATGCCCTGGTACAATCATAAGCAAGAGGGAGATACGTATAGGTTGTTGAATACACATTGATGGCATGTTTGGAACCGCATCTTTGGGAGGTGATACAACCACACGCTGGGCTCTTATACTGATAAAACTCTCAGAGAATACAGTAGGAAGGGCAAACAACTCACAGACACCAAAATTAGGTAAAAATTGAGCATTCTGTAGATTCCAAAAATGCAAAAAATTAATGGAAGAGACGAGGTTCGAACTCGCGCATCTTAGAAGATACCAGCACCTGAAGCGGGCGCCTTAACCACTCGGCCACTCTCCCAGTTGTTATATTGTCTCGAAGCGGCGCACAAGCCCGACCATGTGGTGCAAGTACGTAATAGGAAATAATCGCGAGGTGGAATGCGCGCTCTGATTGGCCAAATCAAAAAAGAAAAAAAAAACTGGTATGAGATCATCGTACGTGTGGAGAGATCAGACGTGGCTGGCTGATATGAAGTGTTCTGAGTTGAGGATTCCAGTGTTGCTCAGACCGGTGACGTCGGATGAGCTTATGGATCAAAATTAGAAACTTTGGATAAAATTATAAAAGATTTCCAGATGAGGAAATAGTAAACAATAAGTTTCGATCGCAGTTGGGTTGCTCGTCCCTAGTAAATCCTTCATGGATACACAGGGAGTAACATACTACAGTGTACACTACTCCAGACTCCAGGCTCTATCCTCCATCAATCTCCCCCACAGAAACCTCCCAAAATTCTTATCCCTAAGATTAGCCGGATTTGGCACTGTACTTGGCGCAGTCAACGTCAGAACGCATATTACTCCTGGCATCATGTCATCCTGTTTCATCTAGGCTGTTCGGAAGTGAACATTAAAAAGTGAACATTGTATGCATGCAGTATGTGCCCCCAAACCAGTCCGAAACTGAACATTAAAAAACGAACATTAGCTAGTAGATTATATAATCTCCATACAGTTAGTTACATAATCCATTTTGGCGATGGTATAGTGGTTCGACAGGAAAGTCGCGCTCTTTAGCGCTGGTTCGAATCCTTACAACGACTACTCAAATCTGTCAAAAAAGGAGATTTTCTCTTATAGCTTGCGAAAACCTGATTCTTTCTCAGTGAAAAGAAGTCCCATAGAGTGTATCTACGGGATCAGCAACATAACGTAATTTAAGCTCTCAGTATTCAAGCAGTATTCTGTTACAAGAAGTTCGGACGCTTTGGCTCTCGCTCAATTAAACCTTGCCCTACGTAGCGCGCTTCACTACGGTGGGCAGAGCCCGACCTTCGTTCCGCAGGCTACTTCGGGAGGTTCAATCTCGCTCGCCGAACTTCTTGATTGTGTCGTCGTCAGAGGCCTTCTGTCACCGCCCTACGCTCATGCGTTCCATCTCTACGCTGGCCCTTCGCTGCGCTACGGGAGCTTCGAGATGTCCGCATTTCACTTCGGGGTGCCATCGGGGCCTCTTCCTCCATCTGGTTAAGGGCTGAGTACTCCGTCGTCAGAGGCCTTCTGTCACCGCCCTCCGTTCAGTCGTTCCACCTCTTCGCTGGCCCTCCGCTTCGCTATGGGAGCTCGAGATGTCGCTCCTTCAACTTCGGGGTGCCATCGGGGCCTCTTCCTCCACTTGATCAAAGGCTGAGTGCTCCGTCGTCAGAGGCCTTCTG